>JAVIWB010001375.1:0-213568 GCA_031893035.1 Dermolepida albohirtum | reverse complement strand
CTCTAATCGACCCAACCGTAACCGTAACGCTCCATTGACCCATGACCCATTATCCATATATAAACACGTCCCCCATCGACTTACACCAGTTTCAGTGCAGTAGTTCAGCCCTGAAGATGTCCCATACAAATGGGTACGAAACGTCGGCAGATATACTAGTGACGCGGTTCCAGCCCGGAAACCCAGAAGCAAACAAAACATAGCAGTTTCGATTATTTTAAGTTAGCGATAACCGATAGGATACAGTGTCGTTTGCTTATACAAAATTAAAGACATTCAATAAGTGTAGAACAAGACTAGGGGGAAAGGGGGTATGCTGTATGTGTTACTATGACAACGGGCAAAGTTAAAAGACAGTAATCTCAATTCTTCATTTCAGGCGCGTCCGGTTCATTCAAATGCGGTAAAGTTGGGGAGAAAATATGTTAATGTCCAGGGACTTTTATTGTGGTAAATAATATGCATTCATAATTTCTCTAAATACGTAGTACTGATAAATAGATTAGTTTGAATATAAAATAATTTGAATGCACAAATCTTAGATAAAGAGACACTTCACCTGTTTCACCTGGTGAGACGCCACCGATTAAATATGAAATTGAATATTACGGGTATTAAGATATTTATCACAAAAGAATAAAATTTAAATTACATTTAGCTACATAAATTTTACTTAAATACAACAAAATAGAATTTCTGTCATCTCATAAATTTATTGAAAGACTATGAACAGGTATTATTCCAAGAACAAGGACTAGTACCTACTAACTAGAAACGCTAGTTTCTCCTTTGTACCAGAGTCGCCACCTTCACTGCTTCACAATAATTCGAACAAAATAATATAAATAATGCAAAGTGAAAAAGTAACGATGAGCATCTGTTTATAGTTATAATTTATAAATAGATTCGCGTATCGTCACCTAAACAGACCGATTATTTCCTTTTAAGTACATTCTACAATTGATCCTTATATGGAGGTAACTGTTCTAAGAACAGTCATTAGTAATATTTATCTTTAATGATCGTGACCTCATTATTGAAAGGTGTAAATAAGAAGTGTTTCAAATTTCGCGGTTTTTCAAGAAATAAATAAAACACATAACTTGCACTCGCTTTCAAAAACTTTTACTGGTAATTGAAGTATCAATTATGACATTTATATGAGAAAAATAATATCTGCTAAATGTCCTCCTCTTGCAGCTCCACAGACGTCCACTCTTTTGTTAAAATTTTCAATGACATTTTGACATAATTGAAGCTCTATCTCACCAATGACACGAATAATTTCATATTTCAAAGCAGAAATTGATTGTGGATTGTTTTCATAAACCTGACTTTTCACATAAACCCAAAGAAAATAGTCTAACTGTGTCAAATCACATGCTCTTGGTGGCCAATTAACATCACCGTTTCTTGAGATTACACGTCCAGGAAATTTTTTCCTCAATAAATCAATTGATTCGTGTGCAAAGTGATTTGTAGCGCCATCCTGCTGAAACCACATGTCCTCTAGATCAATATTCATAAATTCAGGCCACAAAAATGGTTATCATCCGTCGATATCTATCACCATTGACAGTTACAGCTTCGCCAGCTGCATTTTCAAAGAAGTAAGGTCCAATTATACCACCTTATCATAATGTACACCAAACAGTAACTCGTTTAGGACGCATAGGTTTCTCATGAATAATTCGTGAATTTTCCTCTCCCCGGATACGGCAATTTTGTTTATTAAAATAGCCACAAAGTTCAAAATGTGCCTCATCAGAAAAGATTATTTTTTGAGAAAAATCAGCTGGTTGTTCATTGATGAAATTGATAAATGAACGACGTTTTAAATGATCTAATGGCTTCAGTTCCTGTGTTATTCGAACCTTATATACCTTCAGAACTAAATCCCTGTGTAAAATACGCCATGTTGTTCATCCACTAAGTCCAAGTTGTTGTAAACGTCGTCTAATGGACATTTCAGGATCTTCAGCAACACTTTCATGAACCAAACTAATATTTTATGACTGTATTTTTCACTTTTTTGATCTTCCACGGAACCGGTCTCTTGAAATATTTTAATAATTCGACCAATAGTGCTTTCAGATAGACGATTATGTAAACCATAAAATTCACGTAATTTTCTAGAAACTCTTTTTACAGAACGCTGATTTTAATAAAATAATTCAACAATTTGAACGCGTTGTTGTACCGTTTACGACCGCGCAATTTGAAACACCTTAATAAAATTTCATGAATTAGAATTTAACCGTAATACAGAGGTGCTTGTATTTAGAGGTAACCCTTAATAGAGGTTTTACTGTATATAAAATTTTTAAAATATTTTATTTGAAGAAAATCAAGCTTATATTTCTAAATGAAATATTAGCAATATTAGATTGACTACTAAATCTTAGATTAAGATCTTTTATTCTCTAATAAAATGAAATTAATAAGAAACAAGAAACCTGACGAACATATCAAATTTGCAATGAACACCGTAGACGTCAATACATAACTTTATCATAATTTCAATACCGATATCTTTACAATAATACGAATATAGAAAACACAGAAACACAATGATTGCAGGTTATTCACCCTTTCCGCTATAAATAAAACTATACAATTATATCTGCAACAATTGCTTCTGTATTTACAAACTATATATATATATACACTCCGCGCAACATGAATAGTAAGCTTTCGGTGGTTTGAAAAACAATTCATTTACTAAAAATACAATGCATATATATATGGCATATATTATAATATATATATACCACATATATAAAATGCACCGCGCCGGTTATATATATATAGTATTTAATAGTAAGCTAGCGGATGAGTGTCGAGTTACAACGTGTATCCGGATAAACAAACATCTGTAATTAAGATTGTGCAACGATGGGAGACAAAAGTGCTTAAGTATGGAAGAAATTGGAAAAATTAAAGCGTTCCATCAAGAAGGGTATTCCTCAAGGGCTACTGCAAAGAAAATAAGTCGATCACACCAGATTGTGAACAATTTTATTACAAATTATGGAAAACGTTTTAAAGGGCGAACAACATCCGTTACAACAAGAGAGAACGTCGAGCCATATTACGCGAAGCATATATTAACGGCAAGACAAATCGCGAATAACGTTGGAACGAATGCATCGGTAAGAACTGTACAGAAGTTACTGAAGACCTCACGTTTGAAAATTAAACGACGGCCTCCTTTAAGGGAATTTCAGCGCACTGCACGTCTTCAGTTTGCTCAAGCAAAAATGGGGTGGACAAGAGAATGGCAAACTGTTATTTTCAGTGACGAGAAGAAGTTTAATTTAGATGGCCCGGATAATTTCCACGATTTACGTAAAGATGAAGTGATTCAGTCACGAAGGCGAGCCGATGTTGGTTCATCATGGTATGGACTGTTTCTATAACGGACCTGTTGATTTAGTAAGAGTTTCTGTTTTCCAACGTTATGGCAGGTGGGCCATTTATTTTCCGTATATGCCAGTATCACACCGCGCGCATTGTTCGACGCTGGTTTCAAGAACAAGGCATGGAGGTTCTCGATTGGCCATCGCTCTCCCCCGACCTGAACATCATAGAAAATGTTTGGGGATGGTTGTCGCGTAAATTGTACTCCAATGCTACCCAATTCAGTTGCGCTGACGAACTAGAGCAGGCGCTGAAACGAAGTTGGGCGGAACTTCCCGTTGACTACTTGAGAACCCTGTATAATTCCCGACTATTTGAGGTTATAAGAAATAATGGCAAAAGTACTCATTATTGAACAATAAAGTATTTTGTTATTGCAAACGAATCTTTTATTTTGTAGATTGGTCGTATTCAAGTGGCGTTTAATTACTCTACTTATTGTCATGTATGACTTTTACAAAAATTATATTTGGTACCTACATACATCTTTTTATCATTTTTCGAAAATAACAATTCCAGCGCGCTACCATATTTATACCAACTACAAATGTCATATATGCAGTTGGTCCTATTCATGTTGCGCGGATGTATAAACATTATGATTGAGTAATTACCAGTCGTCTTGGAAAATAGTTTAATTTAGATTTAACAGAAAATACAACCAAACAATTATAAGTAGCAATTTAACAAATTATGAATATATTATGTAATTACAGCTAATTAAATATTCACATTATACGACTAATTGAGATCCCATTTAGGTAAAGTGGCTAATTGTTATTGTTTCTAAGCAGCATTATTTTGGACTGCTTGCATAATTTTCTGTGTAATATTATCTCATTAGAATAAAATCGAATTCGAGATTTTTCTTAAAAGCAATTTATAAGTTCTTTTATTCTGAATGTTGTTCCTTTGCAATATTTTATATTAAATAAAAAGGTATACACTACATTATTATATTTAACAAATCTGTAACTGGAATTTCATTATGATGGCATTTTAGTATAAATGAATGCCCATTAAATGTTGACAAATATTAATAAAATTTTCAGAAAGGATGTACTATATTTTATTCGTACTAAGAAACGAAAATTCCAATAAAAGGCAATAGCAAAAGTTTATGTAAAGTCCAATAATGCGTCTATTCACCTATCTTTCTTACGCATTTAACTAGTCTGACATATGTACTTGAAGCAAGCGAATCAGCGAATACCTTTTGTATTATATCCCAAGCTTCTACAATCTGATACTTTACATTGGAAATTGACATCTTCTGATATTCCATCATTGCATTAACTACAATAAATAATATAGATCGAAACACTTAATTATATTTATGTATAATTATAAGAAACATCTACGGTTTGTGTGTTCGATTAATGATAAGTCCGGTGATCGCAACTCCCATGGAGGCTAGCGAACATTAGCATTATCCTGAAACTCCATTGTAACCTTTACAGCTTGTGGCAGCGTATTACGCTGCTGAAAATGAGATTTACCAAGCAACTCTGGTTTTAACACGTTATTAATTCAAGAAATCGTATTTAATGGAATAACTACTACTGAAGATCTACTTTCAGAGCATATAGCCCCCCCCCCTCCATACAATTACATTTAAAATCATATGTCACTGTATGGAAAACTGTAAGTTTCTTCTTTTTTCCAGGACATCTTCTTGGCATTCTGTGATACGAGATCATAAACAAAATTTAGATTCGTCAATAAAGATAACTCGATTCGATTTCTTATTCCAAGTCAACCTTTCATTACACTACTAAAAAATTGAACTCGTCAGTGTGGGGACAAAATTACGCAGGACAAAATTACACGGGATAAAATTGCATACGAAAAATTATACATGGAAAAAATTACATGAGGTCGAAATTACAAATAGAATAAATGTTTCCATGAGCCAACTCTGAGGCTAGACAAAATTATCCTTATTTCTCTTCGTCTCCTGTTTTAAATATAAAATGTATAGCGCCGTTCCGTATTTTCATTCATCCATAGCTTTTTCCTAGTATATCTACTAGTCTATTGTAGGATTCCAACCAATCGTCCGCCATCACATGGGAGTCGTCTTGTCGACTGCTAGCTTCTGGTCAAATCTGTCAATACGATATTCCGATTCTCTTATCCTTTTCGAAATACCTGCAGCGGTGACATTCGGGTATTCCTGTAAAAGGAATTGCAATTATTCATAGGACACAAACCATGGAGCTCTGACACTAAGTTTAATCATTTTGTTCCGTAAAGTCTCCTAGGTTTGAATGTGCATCTTGATCGCTATGTAACAAACCAATACCACGTATGTGTAAGTATCAGTATAAGAAGAATGTATAAACCAATAATTTGTTTCTTATGTACTGGAACAGTACAGTAGGGGTTAGGTAAATTCCTTTGGAACAATGTATTTCAAATACTGTACAGATTATAACTCTAATAGACCACTAGATTTCTTGCGCCGTATAACTCACATGTAGGCTTGTCATTTGTCTCAACGTGACAGGTCAGGATCCGCTATATGGAATATGTATGTGCCCATGTGCCTATAGACATTGACAAATTCCAACCATTCAAGCGAATATTTCCATCAGTTGTCGTGCTATTAGTTAGCTTCGGTACTTAATTTGGCGATGTTATTTGTTTTACGTTTTATATAAATATAGACTAAAGTATGTCGAACATGTGGAAAGAAAAAAAGCGACCATTCGATGACACGGTCAAGAAATATATCGGTGAATTTCCTGATCTACTTTGTAATGGTTTCACGAGAATATGTAACATTTACGATAAATCTCTGATGTGCCGGGACAAACACGACTGTAGAGAAGATGTTAACAGTAAAAAGCACAGAAATAAAAAATGGCGTGTCACTAACGGCTGAATTAATGCTGGATTTACTTTTAATAATCATAACATTCGGTTTACCGCTGAACTTACCGAATAAAGAGCACTTTCGACCTTTTTGGCATAAATAATAAGAATTCCAAATAGAGGCTATCATATCTAACAGCGTTGCATAACTATCTACCAACTCTCTGTGAAGAAATCGAAAATAGAATCAAAGCTCCGTACGTTGACACAATGACCAATTATAATAGTACACCCCTTAAATCGGCATTTCCAATTTTATTAGCAAAAAGATGTGCACATCTTGTAGTGCTGTATACACTACAAAAATCGTGTGTTTATGATCGAAGACGTACGGAGTTTGTTTTACATCTTGTGGAACAATTTTTTCGCCGTGTTTTACCAGGTGGGACACTTTGAAATTATCTGCTTTTTATTATTCTGAGTACATGATGACAACTTGGTTGTCGAAATGCGTATACAGAATTTACAAAAGTGAATGTGGAAAGGGGTTATATATCAACCTTATTGATCAAGTCGTACTCGTTTCACTCACATCTAATTGTCGGTACATAGATATTACGACCGATCATGACCTATTGCGTTGGGAAATGACAAGCCTACTCATACGATATGAGTATTTTTTGTTTAATGTTTTATAGCTAATTTTAATTATCAGTTTAATATATTTAATCATATTAAAAATAATAAATTATATCAATATTGTTTATTGGATTTATTAACAAATTATTTTACTTTATTTCAAACACTCACAAGAAAGTATTCGATATGATAACCAAATAATTTATAAATTTTATTGGTAATTTATTAACTATTTTAATTGTAATTAGTAAGATTAAGTTTATCAGTTGTTAGATTAAAAGTACAACCGACGTTATGGCGTCGCAAACGATAGGCAGCGCCTGCGCGATAAATACCGTTACCGACGGCGAAGTAATGTCCTCGGAGGACAAATTTACAAAATGAGCGCGCGCTTTAGTGCAATTTATGATTTAGTCTCGACTAAAGTCAGAATCATTCAAGGTAGAGATTAGGAAGAAGTTAAAAGAGTATATCGCAGAAACGCACCAGATAGGGAGCAACACAGTAGTTTAAAAGACGTTCTCGACAGCGCGGCAAAAAGCGTGGAAAAAAAGGAACGCGAAAACGTAATGACGCGCGAGGCGATGAAGCCGGGCCGCACATCATATGCGGACAAATTCAGGGCGCAATCGATTACAGTAAAAATACAGCCGGGAAAGAGCAGACGGTTAAAAAAATAAAGAAGAAATTAGCGGAAAAAGTAGACGTAGTAAACAAGCAAATAGGCGTGCGCGGTGTTAGAAAAAGTAAAGACGATGCAGCCCTTGTAGAATGTAGTACGAAGAAAGACGCAGAAAAATTAAAACTGTGGCGGAAAAAATGACGGCTAAGTTACGTGGAATTAAAAGAAACTATCTCGCGGTTTGTATTTACGGGATAAATGATGGCTTAAAAGAGAAGGAAGTTTTAGATTGTTTGTGGAAACAGAATGGGGTGATTTAGGCGAATTACGATTGCATGGACAAATTGGCGCGGGATTGTGTAAACTTTTCATAATTAATTTCTTCTTTATGCAATTTTTTGCACTAATAATATCGTTGATGTGTACATAATTTCATTATGAAACCTCACTATCTGTCACCAATTTTCTTTGTTGGCGAGAAACGGTCCCGAAGAGCTATAACTGAAAATGATCTTCACAATCAGTAGTGCATCTGAGACATCCAATTTGTAGTAAATTTTTACTTTTTGATTTTCTTCATGTAGAGGAATCGTGATATACAAATTTTCAATCTTAGACATTGAATGTATACTAAAGACATTGCTGATTTTTTTAATATTTAAATCATCGACACACCTTTTAAGCGTTTCTTATTAGAATGAAATAATGTTTAATATAGAAAATTAATATGTGCTTTTACACTAAATGGATCTATATCTAAATCAAGCCATTATGCCTAATATCCAAATAAACACCAAGCATCCAATACAGTTTCATACGCTCTTGCAACACTACACTTTCTAAAAAATATCAATATATGTACATTTAATTTCTTCAGAGAACAATGCTTACAAACAAAAAGGCTCAAATTGGTGTCAAACCTTAAGTATTTACAAACGAGCACGATAAAGATAAACAAAAATAAAAAATACTAGAACCCTTTCAAAACAATATTCAAAATGCAAAATTCAGATTATAACATTTACGGCGTAATATTACACTCGCTTTTATAAATACAAAGGGTACTAGGAAAGTTTGCAATATGACGCAACAATGAATTGTAGGAAGCTGCTTGTTGCTGCATGTTGAGACATGTTCATACATGCATAGTAGCCGCTGCGCCATGTCGATGGGCTCAGTTATTCATTAGCAGTGGGAGTGTAAATGGCATCGTGGTCACGAAATGAGACAAGGGCAGTTTCGCGTTATAATTTCAGTGCTTCGAAGAAATGACTATCGCAGTAGGTGATGTTTGTCCACATCGCACAACGATATTCAGGTGGTATAGAGAATTTTAAAGGGGAAATTTAAATGTGGAGGGTGCTGAGAGGCCGAGAAGGCCACGAACGTCGGTTACGGAGGAAAACGTTACTACTGTGAGGAAAATGCTTGGCGAGGACAGACGAGTGACCTACCAACAGATAGAGGGTACTTTAGACCTAAATGCCCCAGTAATTCGTTCGATTCTGCATAATCATTTTGCACGTGAAGAAACTTTGTTCTCTCTGGGTGCCGCATCGACTGACTGAAGAGCAGATGACACCACGTGTGACTTGGTGCCGGGAAATGCTAAAAAATTTAATAAGGGACAATCTCGATATGTGAATAACATCGTGACAGGTGACGAGAGTTGGCTGTACTATTACGATGTGCCGACCAAAGCTCAAAACAAAGTTTGGGTCTTTGAGGATGAGGACACACCCGTAGTTGCCAGAAAATCCCGATCTGTAAAGAAGAAAATGATCGCTGTATTTTTCAAATCGAGTGGAATTGTGGAACGCGTCGTTTTGGACATACAGAAGACAGTCACGGCTAAGTGGTATACTGGACAGTGCCTGCCTAAAGTCATTGGATCTATGAAGAACCTGCGGCCAAAGTTAAGAATGGACACCTGGTTCTTCCATCACGATAATATTCGAGCTCACCGCGCCAAAGCCTGCACCGAATATTTGACCACGACAGGATTAAAACTTCTCGAGCACCCTCCCTACAGTCCAGATCTTGCTCCCTGCGACAACGACGGTTTTCCAGTGATGAGGACCTTCTGCGGGCTTGGGACAACGAGTGTACTTTACTCCCTAGTAAAACTTGGCAGAACTGGTTTAAAGATTGGTTTCGGAGGATAGAGAGGTACATATATTGAGTGTAGAAGAAGATACTTCGAAAAAATTAAATAAAAAAAAGCTATATTGCAAAACTTTCCTAGTACTCTTTGTAATTGTATAGTGTTAATTTAAGAGCATTACTTAGAGACTGGTAAATATAGCGATTCCTCTGCATTTTGAATAACAGTTGAATATGATAAATATTACTTTATACCACTAAATTCTAAAAAAGTTTAAAAAAATCATAAATTGTAATAAATTCATTTAAAAATGTATTAAAGTATATCCCTATTTGTCAATACAAAAAAAATCGAATAAATTTATAGCAATACACAATATCAAAGCAATACAATAATTACAGAATAAAATAATGTGACCATTTGAGTTTAACGCTCTACGATACTTATGTTTTAAACAATAAAGGTAATGATTTTTAAGTGATTTAATGAAAATGCAAAATTAGATAAAGTGAAGTCTTAAAACAAACTATTTTTCTACAGAGCTTTGTTTTACGACATTAAATATTTAAAACGTTCTCTTGCCGAGCTTTCTCTAAAACTTGAGGTGAAATATTTGTATTTTTAAGCAATAAAGGTAATGATTTTTAAGTGATTTAATGAAAATGCAAAATTAGATAAAGTGAAGTCTTAAAACAAACTACTTTTCTACAGAGCTTTGTTTTAGGACATTAAATATTTAAAACGTTCTCTTGCCGAGCTTTCTCTAAAACTTGAGGTGAAATATTTGTATTTCTATGCGTATTCTGTTTTTGAAATCATCAATATTGTCTGGCCTTATTTCATACACTTTACTCTTGAGAAAACCCCACAAAACGAAATCTAAAATTACAGGAACTGGTGATCTATATAGTCACTCAATAATACCCCTTTGTTTAATATATCTATTCGTAAAGATTTCGTTTAAATACTTTCTTACAACTAAAGCATAGCGATTGCGACATCTTATTGGAACCAAGCATTTGCATTTGCGGAGTCGAATCTACGGCATATGGATATAAGTTTGCTAACGCTGCAACAACTTCATCTCTAAATAAATTTAGATTTCGGCTATCAAATTTCCTGTGACAACAATTGGTTCTATTATATGGTTAATAATGATACATTTCCAAACTTATACCTTTTGAGGGTATTGGGTATGTGTTTCACGCATCCAATGAGGATTCTGTTCTGATTATTACCTACGTTTCTGCCAATTTAATTCTCATTCAACGTGAAAGTTGATGCATAAGATTTTTGCATAATGGAGACACTCAAAATATATAGTTCTTTAACATTTTCTCGGTCACGTCGACGTAAACTAGACATTGGTTTGTCTTGTACTTGTAGTAAAATATTTACATTTACATCATCTTTTACCAATTGAGACTGTCCTTTTTAATGATGTCCAAGATCAAAAATTGTGCATGAATTTTGGCCACAATTCCTTCTAACTAAAAATGTCGACAGTTCGAAATTTCAATTTAATGAGTTTCCATTAAATATCACATTGTTAATTACTCACAAACAGTTTTCAAAAGAATATTTATACTATCAACATTGACATGTATGAGGGTGGTCTGAAAAGTTTCCGACCTAACAAGGATACAAGATATTTTTTCATAAAATTTATATTTATTTTTCTACATAGTCTCCTTGTAACTCTACACACTTCTCCCAGCGATGTTCCCATCTCTTTAACCGGTCCAAATAGTACTCGGCGTTTATCTCTGAAAAATAATTGTTCACGAAAGTGATTGCCTCCTCATTTGACGAAAATTTTTGTCCTCCGAGCGCAATTTTTAGATTAGGGAACAAAAAGAAGTCGCTCCTTTTGAATTATCTGTTGATGATGACAACTTAGTTGTCGAAATACGTATACAGAATACGAAAATTAATGTAGCAAGGGGTTATATATCAACCTTCACAGATTAAGTTATCTTTATTATTTAAATCATATGACCAAGTATCGTAAGTCGTTAAACTCACATGACCAAGTAGAATTAAAAAAATATATAAGGTGATCAATTTAACAAAACTCACCAACCAATTATTGCAAATACACTAATCACTCAGTACATTCCAGTGTTTACTTAAAAGACGTTAAATTTCAGTTTAAAAATTGACCTGTTCCAGTATTTTTCATAATCGTCTAAAATAATTTTGCTCCGTAAGTGCTATTCACACTGTGGATATTTAATCACCTACATATCCCATATTGCTGATTTATTCGTAAATGTGTGTTTAATTTACATTTTATATTTATTGTATATAAACCTTTGAAATATACGCAAAGAGTTGCATCTTATTTTTTGATTTCTAATCAGCAGCAGTATTCTATTTTAAATAGTTTTTAATGTTAGAGATCTTGCCTTGACACTATCGCATATAAATGGTAGTTCGTGACAATACGACCGGTGAAAATTCGTAACAATAACTCACAGCTCGGCGTTTAAATATGTTTACATTCACGTCGTGAATAATGACTAACTGCTTATAAGGAAAACAGGAAATCATCGAACCCGACTGTAAAATCGACATCCCGAAAAAAAAAGCAATTAACATTCAAGCCCGAGTGATGTCCTATTGCGGAATAAACTTAAGGAAGTACGAAGGAGGTGGAAAAAGACGAACAATTGGAAAGTTCTTCATGTGAAACTAAAGTAATTATAAATTTTTCGGTCAATTCGGTATTAAATTAAATATCCTTACTGTGATAGACATAATCAAGGTGTGTATAAAAATAAATTAACAAAGCTAACAATTATGGCGTTTATTTATTTAAAAATATTTACATTATACAGTCTATTCATGGGAACAATCTACAATATCCAACTTTTTTATTTATGGAGATGGTTAAGTGAAAGAAGTTCATATGCTTTTCAATTTATATTTTATGTAATAAAGCGAAAAACGAAAAACATCATGTTACTAGGATACACCTATGACGTTTGATTTGTTTTAATAGAACATCCTGTATATTTTCAAACTTTTAGATTATTATTTTCTTCTTCATTTGTTCTTCTTTATCATTGAACATAAAAAGTGCTATTGTACGAGGATAGATTGACAAGTAGTGAGAATGACACATAGGTGGCGCTCTAATTAGTAAAACAAATGCGTTGTAATTTAGTCTGCCTATTTATATGTTTACATCCGATATTTAGATAAATCGGTTGACTAGTTTATTTTTGACAGCTGATGGAAAAAGAAGCAACACGTCGTTTTGTTAAAATGGAAAAAACAGAGTATCGTGCGGTGATTAAATACTTCATAATTAAGGGTATGGAAGCCCCCGAAATAAAATATGAGTTACGGGAAACATTAGATGAATCTGCTCCAACATCCGCCACAATAAGTAGATGGGTAAATGAATTTAAACGTGATAGAACAAGCTGTGTTGATGAAGCGCACTCTGGAGCACTCAAAATCGTGACTTCTAAGAAAATGATTATAAAAATCCATAATATTATTACACAAGATCGACGACTCAAAGTGAGAGAGATAGCAGACATGGTAAACATTTCAACAGAACGCGTACACCACATTTTAACGAAAGAATTGGGCCTTTCCAAGCTTTCGTCAAGATGGGTGCCGCGATTGCTTACGACTGATCAAAAATTCACTCGTTCGCGCATTTGCAATGAGTGTTTGGACCTTTATAAGCGGAATTAGGTTGACTTTTGTAGGCGATTTGTTACTTGCTATGAAACTTGGATACACTACAGTACACCCGAAACTAAACAACAGTCGAAACAATGGTTAGAACGTGGTTCTGCACCTCCAAAGAAAGCGAAAACCACTTTATCGGCAAACAAGGTGATGGCATCAATTTTTTGGGATTCAAAGGGCATTTTGCTCATTGATTACCTTCAGAAAGGTGCCACAATAAACGGACAATATTATACAGAACTTCTACAAAAATTAAATGTTGAGATTCGTGCTAAACGGCCAGGAATGGCAAAGAAAAGGATTCTGTTTCACCAAGACAATGCTCCCTCGCATACTAGCACAGTTGCGATGTCCAAAATCCACGAGTTGCATTTCCAATTAGTACCGCATGCGCCTTATTCGCCGGATCTAGCCCCTTCCGACTTCCACCTTTTTACAAAATTGAAAACGGCACTAGGTGGAAAGAAATTTTCGTCTAACGACGAGCTTATCATCGTAAATAAGTATTTTGCAAGCCTTCCGGAATCGCATTTTAGAGATAGCATAAGGGCGCATAGGAGCACCGTTGGAATAAATGTACTGGTCTTTTATGAAAACATATTGCAAAATAAAAATTATTTTGCATTTAAAAAATTCGTCTTTCTTTTCCATTCTTACTACTTGTCAAACTACCCTCGTATTATATCGTGCAGAGTTAGACTGAAGGGAGTCTTCTTTTTATAGTTCTTGTAATATCGATTTTAGAGAAAAATCGTTTTATAATTAGTTACAGCAAATGATTAGAGGAATTTAAATATATGAAAATATACACAGTGTTCTATTAAAAAGCCGAACGTAGCCCAACAACGTGATTTTCTTGCGTTCTTCGCTTTATTACATAGAAAAAAGATTGTAAAGTATACGAACATCTTATTTAACCATCTCCATAAATGAAAGTTCGCTATTGTAGACTATTTCCGTGATTAAACTGTATACAGGCTCTACTATGCTAACACATCATTTTAAGTTACTATGAGTGCCTAATATAAAATAAAAATATAAAATAAATTCGTCATAAAATCGGATAGATTTCTCAATTTTTAACTCATAAATTCTGAATTTTCTTCGATTTTTTTCGAGATTTTTTTTTGCATATTATGAATAATGAATGATATGAATGAATAATGACGTTACAAAATAATGACGTTTACCAACACTAAACGTTGCCAAGCTTGCTTTTCCTTATTCCTTAATCGTTCATCGTGCAATGCGCACGCAGTTTGCCAAAATACTTAAATAAAAACTCGGTTATCACAATACCAATATTTTTTTTAATTTTAAAATTTAGTGTGACACAATCAAAGTGTGAAGTGATAATATCAAAGTTATTATGGATAATCAAGAACCATCAACATCGTCTGCGGTGTCTTCGCAAATGGAAGCAACAACATCAACAAGTTTTGACTCTAGATTGACTAACATGCCTCATCAAGATATTGTTGTTTTTGGTTTATCGAGTGATTTAAATGATCTTAGTTTGCCTACTAAATGTGACATTTTAAAATATTATTTTTTTAAGTGATCGTGCTAAATTTAAAAACAAAATGTTCTCGTATAAAACTTTTACTCCTCACGTAACAGATAAATTGATCCAAATCAGGTGTAAATTAAATATTAAAATCATTAATAGAAAGAGTGTTTTAAAAAAATTAACTGGTTTGCTTGAAAATACCAGAAACATATACAACATAGAAACAAAAGAGATGAATTTAAAGCATTTGTTGATTCAATAAACGAATTATTTTATATTGGCAAATGTAATTGAAAATTCAAAACAACAGAATGCTCGTGTGGATTCATTCCAGAACATCTAAAAGAATTTATGATGAACCAGCATAATGATAGAAAATTCACAATACTTGAATATACGGAAGATGTTGAAGAAGTAGCTACAACAATATCAACACTTACAACTGGTACCGATGATCCAAGATACGAACCACCTGAATTACACATGGATGAAGATGAAAATGAAGCAACAACAGAAGTTCCAGAAGCAACTGTTCAAATGAGACGAGGTCATTATACTCAAAGATACGATGCCTTAAATTTTGCTATGATGTGTGATAGATTCGGTGTTTCAGGTAGAGTCGCTTCATGTTTAGCAATAGCTTTATTCGAAGATATAAAATTTAGAGATGTTCATGGTAAGCTTGTTATTATGGATAAATAAAAAGTGGCTAGAGAAAAAGTTAAATCTAGAGATGCAGCGCTTCCAGAAAATATCTTATTAACAATGTTATTTAATGATCGAAAAGCAATACGGGATAGAGATATCAAAAAGATTTTACACTATCGAGAAAAATTGTACGATCCAACTAAACTCAGAGTTTACAAAAAATATATCTTAAATTTCGATGCTACCGATTATGTCAATATGGTTAATATGAATAACGACGATATATTATTTGAACCAGCATTTACTCGACAGCTTCCATATGATCACTTGGTAGAATACTTAGATTTCGATGAACCACCACCGGCTGATTCACAAATTCCAATGCACATACAAGGAACAGAAAGACATGTACAATTACTAACGAGTGTTTCAAAACGAGTTATAGAAAAGAATCGTGAAGGAGTTATGGCAGTGACATTAGAAAGTCGTAAGAAAACTCCTCGAATGGAAAGTAAAAAGGACCTTAAAAAATAATATTACCACGTTAAAACATTAAATTGTAGGTCGAGAATAATATTTAAAAATAAATTGAATTAAAAATGTAAAAATAGTGTTTTTTTGTTGAAATCTTGAAAATGTTGATTTTTTCAGATCGATTTTCCTACAAAAAGGAGTTCGAAAACAAAAAAATTGATCATAATAAAAGTTGTTGGAAATTATTTGAACTTTCATTTTAGGCTATTTTTCGACAAAAAATTCCTAATATCTCTACTAAAAATAAAAAAAAATATTGGTATCAATACAGATTCTGAAAGGTGATAAAAATACCTTTCAAACAAGCCCAGATTGAGAAATCTACCATAATTCTATCCGATTTTATGACAAATTTAATTAAATTATTATATATTATATTATGTATATATGGAAAAATATCTATTTTGAAATTTTGGGGGGCTCCAAACCCGACTAGAGCTATGGTCTCTTGAGCACAATTTATCAGAATCACCTATAAATTACGTTTTTGCTATACGCTTTATCAAAAAAAATCGTTCCATACAATTTGACCCGCCCTAATATATATATATATATTTACCAGAGCAATCAGTAATTCCATTGTACGTTTTCTTTTTTTCGAATTACACTGATTAAATTTCAACAACGGTTTAAAATATAAATATATTGGTGAGAAAACAATTGATACTCCAGAGAAAGTCATCACTGAGATGGTAAATACGAGCGAAAAGGTTCTAGCAATTTGTAATTATTCCCATCAAAAACAACTTTACCCCTAAAAATATAACATAAGCATGCATTTAGATTACCAAATAACAAATGAAGGTGGTTTACGATAAAGAATACCTTGAGCGAGAAATGACTATATTACAAAAGTAAATGGAGATGAAATCCACTTCCAAAATTCATTTCTGTGTAGTAATGTAACTTGTAGATAATTAATTTTTTGTAAATAAAACGTTAAATAAGATAGATTCGAGGATTGATATAATTCAGATTACAGGAATCAATAAATATATTATATTAGAAATATAATACAAAATCTAGTATGAGGTCTAACTGATAGAATCAAGACCTTTATTTAAATACATTAAAATGCAAAAATTTAATTATAAAGAAAACAAAATAAATAAAAGACTTTCAAAAAATTTTTAAGAGAGTTTAAAAAGTCTATTAAAACGGCGGCGCTGCTAAATTACACAAATTGCATGTCGGTGGACCCACATGGAAAGGCTTTTGCATGCAGTTGGGCTAGGAAAGTTAAACGAATCATATAAAGAGAGTACGAGGTCCACTGAAGGAGAATATGTCTTCGTTTCGAAGTAACAACACTATTAAGAACAAACTCGTGCACCTTACTGACAACATCAATGTTCTCCTCGGTAACGGACGAAGTGAGATTTTCTGCCTCAGTACATCTAAGTCAAAACTTCCTGTTTAAAATTCCTTAAATCCACCGATAATTGTACAATATAGAGAACTAATAACACGAAAGCTATTTGCTCCAAACATAAGTAGATCAGTTTGCACAGGGTTGCCGGTACCTTTTTTTCATTCAAGATAAAAACTATTTATTACCTCAGTTTAAGAGCAACTAACACAGAGAAATCAGACTACTGGTTACAATATAGGCTTTAAGAGGTCTCAATCACTGAATTTGTCTGCTCCTTGTTTTTGACGGTGGTTGGTACTTAGATGCCAAAATATTCCTTCTTACTATAAAATTGTTGCCCATACTCTACCGAATTATAAAAATTCATGCAGCATGATTATTCTCTGACAGAACATATGTTTCGCACTGAATTTTGATTGTCGTCAACAGCCAAGTTTAAGAACTGCAACTAATTGCAGTAAAATTGCTGTTTACGTTTAAATTCCCTCTTATTATTCTGATCTGATCAGTTTTTTTTACTATATGTTATAATTAGGAATACAAACAATTATGATCACTTACTTTGCCAATTCTAATGCATAAAAGCGACAAAATGTGTATTAATTCAATAACAATCCATTGTAAATCTTAACACGTAATTCGAAAATTAAAGAACAAAATTATTTTTCGTAAGTTAACTTCTCTTTCTACGTTAATTGGTACATAACTTTTACTCTAGATTAAATTGCGGATCGATAAATTTATTTTCATAATTACCTTTATTTACAATTTTCACAAAAGCTTGCCAAAAATACTGAACAATCAACAAGCGTTCAATATGTTTGTTGATCGTATTGAACGTATTGAACGCTTGTTGATCGTTCAGTCAATAGTGATATATTTCCCTTACACAATTTCTCAATCCATTAAAACTTACATATGTATATCAAAAGCACATTATCATAAATAAAGCGGGGATATTTAAACACCATCCGTTAACGGGGAGCGGAGCTGGTATCGATGACTGACTAACTAAGGCCGTCACTAACGTACATATATCGACCGTATTGTAGAATGTAATAAATTTAGTTATATACGAATTTTGATTGCGCAGATAACGATCAATATTTGATATTGCATTGTAGCTTGATTACCAGTGCAAACACAGAATAATAACACATTGCTGTGAACGGATATTGTAAATTATTTTATTATTTATTATAAATTTATCGGACAATTCCCAGACCTAAAATACAATGGTACTAATGTAATTTGTTTAGGGTGTGATACATCGTTTAGACCCGTAAACAGACAAAAACACAAGCATACAAAATGTCATTCAACATCTCAGAATGAGTTTGTATTACATGTAATTTATATGATGATGGCTTGTAATCTATCATTGAAGATAGTGGAGAAGAAACTCTCTCGTCAGTTTTGGAGCACATACAATGCAGACTGTTGCAGAGTGTCGAGTGTTAAGAATCTATTTACCTTCTCTGCGCGAATCAGTATTAAATCTGTTCTAAAAATACAAAACTCTGGTTAAGCTGTAATGAAATAACAGATTGTAAAAAAATTCTATTCTGTAATCAATGCACTTAAACACATAGTACTTACTGCCCGCCACTAAGGTATAAAATTTATCTAAATATTCTCAAGTGGTTAAGATATAAATAGATCAGTTAAATAATTGTATCGGCCTTTTGCTTTAGTATATTTGGACTATAATCTATAAATCCATCAGAACTATCGATATTTTGCAATATATAAAAAAATGTTTAATATTAATTCTTTTACATAGATAGAATTCCTTTAACCTTGATTTTCTATAAATAAATCCGCCAACTCAACTGTCTCCGCCTTAAAGAATCTAGAATAAACTCAGTACTCAGTAGATTTGTTATTCCTTGGTTTCTAATTCTGTCTTTTTCTAACTTCCTTAACTAGTTTTAAGCACTTCATTTTTATTGCATTCATCTTTGTTCAGCGTATGTTATTTAGTACTCACGTGTCACAGATAGGTTTCTAATAAATTCATAACACTTATTTTTGCCATTCTAGGAATTTCTTATTTATGAAGTATATTTATTTAAATATTATTATTAAATTATATGTAACTGAAACAAAACAATAAAATATCAAAAAATATATAAGGGAAATGACACAAATAAGAAACAATAATGAAGAAACTAGTAAATAAGCAATTGTACTAATATGTACCATGTGCCCACACCAGTTCATGTGTCCATGAATTCTCGTAGAATAAAAAAGGGAAGCAGAGGGAGAATAACTGTCATCAAGAACGTGGGAGCGCTAGGGAAAAATAAATGGAAACTCCAAAGAAAATGTAAACACAAATATAGCATTCATGACTGTCACGCGATAGATGGAAAGCGTGAATAAAAGAATCAAGCTGGATAAACTTTTTCTGGCGCCCTGTAAAGGTCAAAGGAACTTTTCGAGAAGAAAAATTGCATATTCGAATCATAAATACTTTCAATGATGCAAAATCGTACAAAATTATGAATCCGAAAATTTGATAACAGGGCAAATGCTACGTCGAAAATATGTAATAAGTCAATACTTCTGTAATAGTTGTTCAGTAAACATCATCTATACTATGGAGTGGTGCAAATATAATAATGGAATCGCTATCATTGCATTACACAAGAAATATGCAATTGATTTCAGCTCTTATTTGGTTCCTTAATATTAATAAACGTTTCTTATATCGCACCATTGTTCATTTTCGGGACACTAATGGCGTTACTGGTTGCCTCTGTGCTAATCGTCCGCAGTTCATCAAATATAATGGCAGCTGCTCATGCATCAAACATTATGGCGAAAAACATTCTTGCAGTCATTAAGACATGAAAGATTGGACAAAGAGCATGTATCAGTCTTGAAAGCTATAAGAACATAAAAAACGCAGAATTTATTAAGTCGCGACAATAAAAAAGGATTTACAAAGTCATTGATACACGAAAAAATCTTTGCTATAAAGGAAACACCAACTAACAGAATGATAAGATATATGCATGAAGTTCTGTAGATGCCCGGAAGATTCTAATATCGTGTGAAATTGAGATAAAGACATTTACCAGAATGCATCAAACTGTTGTGAAGTCTCTTATAAAATGCTTGCTTGGGGCCGAAAATAAATATTTTAGCACAATTTAGCCCTTACTCACACTGCGAATACGACTAAAATAATTTTTCTGAGTTCATTAAGCCTTCCAATTGGTCGTCGGGTAGCCCTGATCTGAATCTCTTTGTCTAGCCATTATGGGATGCTCTCGAAGATATGGCTTATTAGAAATGTCATCAAAAATTGGAGACGAATGATCTAATAATTTGCAACTCTGTGTGGATGCAAAAGAGAAGCGCTTCTAATAAATTATACACCGTTTGAAAGCTGGCTTTTAAATATGTATATATATATATATTTATATAATGAGTTATTATTTTTATACGTCATTAAAATACCAATAGTATTTAAGGCAATAATACAACTTTATTAGTTCACCTATTCTAAGAAATAGGTCGACTACTATTGACGCACGCTGTTACTTGCATCGTGGTCAACCAACATTGAAAACGATGGTAATTCTCTATCTTTCAAAAATAATATATTAACTTGTAACCAGTGAAACAGCTTATAAGCTACAAAAAATGTTACAACGTTGGACCCAACATATTTTTGTTGGTTTGGTGGAGCTCAACCTTAGATTATTCAAAATAAGTTTTGCCTGTCACATGATTTAATTAAAAAAAAGTACCCCATCCTTTCTATTTTCCTGCCTTGCTTACCACGTAACAAGGAAAATAGACCTAATCGTTAATTTAAAATGCTTTGAAGATATAGTAGTGTGCTTAATTAACAATCTTACTGGCTTTAAAACAATTCTTAGAAATTACTTCTTAATTCAGAACTATGATTTGTCTTAACCCAACAATAAAACTTGGAGTGAGCTCAGAAGATTTCTTTAAATACATTTATTTACAGTTAAACGTATTTTTCCCATCACAGAATGTGAGCTACACAAAACTTCTTCGAGAACATTTTTTTGAGTTTTTGAACACTAGATGGGATTTTGCGACTACCAGATTCATGAAGTTTTCTCAAAAATTATATAAACCCGATAATATTGCTTTTAAAACTGAATTTTTGCTGTACTTACTTATACTACTCGATCAGCTGATATATTTTTTTCTGTTGAGAACTAGATCTACAGTCTTGAAGAAACCACTTTGTACCACATGATGGCTAATGTCAATAGAGCGATTTATTTCTCACTTATTAATTATTAGTTTATATTTGTCTTATAAATGGATTTCGTATGTTGAATAATAAAGAATATTGTTATTACTAAAGGGTTTAGATGCAAATGTACAAAAAATACTACACATTATTTTGCAATATATTTATTTATATATTTATAAATTTTTTTACAGAAATACATGTATAAAAATGCATACACATGGGACTTTCATGTCAAAACTATCCTGCTGTTAAAACATTTAATGTACCGAAAAGTAGAAAAATGAATATGACTATACTATAGTAGAATAAATACGAAAAATAATAAATGATAATCGAGAGAAAATATTTGTAACATAGTCCCATGACTTGATTACCGTAGCTCAAGATACGAGGGAGCGTTTTTATATTCGCGGAATGAGCGGGTTGTAGAGGGGTGAGTAGGCGCATTGGGGGCGTGGCCTGTGCAGCGACTCATGATTAGTATAAATACGAAGTTTCATTGTTATTAGACAGTTAGTCTTTGAGCTATCGTCAACCAAGTAACATAATCAGGAGTGAAAAGTGAAATATGGAAAAAATCGAATATCGTGCCGTTATAAAGTTCCTTACCAGGCAAGGAAAATCAGTCGCGACCATAATGAATGAGATGTCATTGGTTTACGGCGACTCTTGTCCAGGAAAAACCATGGTGTACAAGTGGTATAGTTTATTTAGACAAGGAAGGGAATCCCTTGAAGACGACCCGAGGCCGGGCAGGAGCATTGAGGTGACCACGCCAGCACTTATCCAAAAAGTTGAACAAATTGTACTCGAAGATGCTCGACTAAAGAAGAAACAACTCGCAGAAATGGTTGGAGTATCCGATACAACAATTTTTAAAATCCTACACGATCATCTCGGCATGTCTGAGGTCAGCGCAAGATGGGTGCCGAGAATGCTCACGCCGCCGCAAAAACAACAGCGCGTAGAGTGTTCGCGTGCATTTTTGGACCTCTGTAATGAAGACAAGGATGGTGTATTGAGTGGAATTGTTACTGGAGACGAAACTTGGGTTCATCATTATGAACCTGAGTCCAAACAAGACTCCATGCAGTGGCATAAAAAGGGCACAGCACCTCCCAAGAAATTTAAAGTGTCACAATCAGCTGGGAAACTCATGGCAACGGTATTTTGGGACTCGGAAGGAATATTGTTGATTCATTATAAAGATAAAGGTGTTTCTATAACCGGAGAATATTACGCTTCAATATTAGAGCGACTAAAAGAAGCCATTAAAGAGAAAAGACGGGGAAAATTGACAAAAGGTGTTCTGCTTTTGCACGACAACGCGCCCGTGCACAAGAGCCGCGTTGCATTAGCTGCCCTGCATAAGGTGGGCTTCGAAATTGTGAATCACCCACCCTACAGCCCAGACCTGGCCCCGAGTGATTATCACCTGTTTCCGAAAATGAAAAAAGAGCTGCGGGGTAAAAAATTTACTGCCGATGATGAAGTCAAGGAGGCAGTTTCGGCGTATTTTGCAGATAAAGAGAAATCATTTTTTTATGAGGGTATAAATAAATTAATTGAAAGATGTGAAAAATGTATCCGTCTTGCAGGTGAATATATTGAAAAAGAAAAATAATTTGGTTTTTTTATTTCCACCCCTTGTCCCCCATTCCGCGAATATAAAAACGCTCCCTCGTATATCTAAACCTGTGATTCGTCTCTGTGATCTCCTTTGTTTTTGACAACAGCAGCATACAATCGCGGCATTCTTGCAATTATTTTTGTCAAATTATCTGGTGTTATCAGGATCCTTGCTTCTTACAGCTTCTTCCAAAAATCTGCCTCTGATGCTGGTACTGATTTCTGGACCTCCCGATCAAGTTCCTCCTACATTAACTCTATGGGATTTAGGTCGGGGCTTTGGGGAGGCCACTCCCCCTGATGGATCCGTCTACTTCCAAGTGTGGCAAATAGTCTTTACAGAGTTTAGATGTATACTTCGGATCATTATCTTGTTGGAATACAAAATTCGGGCTCAAGTCTTAATCCTGAAGAAATACCATTATTCTCTAAAGTGTTTCGATACTGTTCTTTCTTTAATATTTCCTCGATCTTTATATCATCCACGATCGTACCATCAAACCAACTATAGATCACCACAGAACCACCATCATGTTTAACCGTAGGAACAAAACATTGTTCTGTCGCACACTCACCTGTAGATCTCCGAATGAAGACACATCTTCTTGAACTGAAAATCTAGAACTTTTTCTCATCGGTGCACAAGACTTTACACCACTGTTCAACTGTCCAATGCTGGAGTTCACGAACCCAGTTTAAGTGTTTCTGTTTAATCTGTATGCGCAATAACGGTTTTTTTCATCGCAATTCGTCCTTACAAACCTACTTTGTAGAAGCGGCGTTTGACTACAGTTACGATTATTGACTTTTGACGGCCTACATTGATTTCAGCAACGACTCCTGGGGCTGTTTTCCGTTGATTTCTTTTGCTAGTTACCACTATTGCACGATGTTCAGCATGAATTGTCGCTCTAGGTCTCCCACTTTGTGATTTATTCACTTTTTCGGAATTTTTTAACGGTATAGTCTATGGTGATATTATTTAACTTTAATTGTTTCGCCAATTTCTATGTTTAACTCTTTTCGTTTCGGCATATTTAACAGTCTTAACAACAGTAATCGCACAGGAACATCGTTACTAAACGTATCCTCAACAGAAAGACAATTACAAGAACTTCGAGAGACTTTTATTGCACTAATCCCCTTATAGTAACAATAACTAATTTAGTTTATTGCGGGTAATACAGTAATTTACACAATGTTACTTACGCATTTCTGTAAATTTAATGCTCTCTTTATACTTATTCAATTCTGCAAGAATGAATTTTCTAGAAACTATGTTGCATAAATAGTTTTATAAAATATGGGTGCCCAAACACTTTTGAACGGTAATGTATGTTCATTAGGCATTTTTAGCTTGACATTGTTAAAGAACTTCCTTAAGCTGTAGCAATCATGTCATGGGACACCGGCACATACATACGTACTTAAACATATATATATATATATACCTACATACATAAATGCATACATATGTACATATATGACTGACTATGTGATGACTAATTTACAGGAGTAACCCCAAAGATAAGCACGCGATTATAAATTTATTGTTATTACTTTTTGTAGTTATTTTACTTCGAAATATATAATTTAATATTGACAATGTGTATTTTCATTAATAAAGAGAATATTCTAGTACAATATAATAGTAGTAAATATATTTGCCCAACAGAAATAAAATTCTATTATAGGACAATACAATAGCAAATAATATATGCAATGTAGCAAGCTTCATTCAAAAACTAAATATACTAAATATAAATTTGTAACTCTAACTGATTTTAATAACTACAAACACGTACATACAAGCACATAACAAATGCACATATTTATAGAATATGAAAGTGGTAAGTACACTGATTTAGTATTGTTGGTAGGAGCATACTTTATTCTAAAGACGGTTAGTTATTAAAATATTCATATATCCTATATACGAGTACAGGCGATCTAATCAGTACATTGGTGTTTGGAAGTGACAGATGAAAAGTGTTTGCGCACATACATTTTACTGAAATGATTCGTTTTTAATCGGAAACCTTTTAACTTCAATTAAATCAGTGTTCCAAAACAATTTTTTACCTTACCTTATTAATATGTTTTAAATTTATCATCCAGATGAAGTGGTCTTTGTTTTTTTCCAGTTACGTGGGCGACCTACTTGCATAAAATTAATTTCAATATTGCTCGCTATTCATGTTTAAATTTGCAATAAATATATATTTTAGAATAGCTTTTATACATTTCAAGGTTAATGTGTAAATTAGGAATTCACTTTACACGTGTACTGTTGCAGATTTCCGTAAAGTTACCAAACGTATTCATGAGTATCCATTATGCTTTTCTACAATAAATAACATCGATAAATGTTGAGCATAGTTGCAAATGAACGTTGAATACTAACGTAATGGTTCTTAAATCTGTACTTACGTAATAGTATTGCTTTTGAAAGTGAATTTTGTTTTCCTTACTTACACTATTCCTTCAGCGGATATATATTTTTCTGTTCAGGCCTAGATTTACTGTTTTGAAAAAGCCCCTTTGTATCAGATGATGTCTAATGTAAATAGAATGATTTGCTTCTCACATACTATTAATTTGTAAGAACATTTGCAAAGTGATTCCTTATACAGGCTGCGGCTAAAATAACTATATGATGTAAAAAAATTGTAACTTCTTTGCTTGTGAATATTTCATGTTTTTTTTTCTATTTCAGGAATTAAACTTGGGAGAATTTTTAAAAATGGAACGCTATACATTGCGCAAAGAACAAAGATTGTTTTTCTATTCCTTGAAAATAATCGTTCGATAATTAATACTCAACGTGCATGCAGAATATTTTATGGTGTAAGTACTGCTCCAACAGGTCCAACCATTACTTCGTTGGTGTATAATTTTGCTGAATTTGGGACTGTCAGAGATTCAAGACGTATGGACAGACCTCTAACTGACAGATCAGCGGAAAATATTGATGCTGTGAGACAGAGCGTCGCAGAAAATCCGGAGACATCAACGAGAAGACGATCTGCCCAGTTGCAGCTTTCTGACCACACCCTTCGGCGAATTTTGAAACACGATTTGCACCTCTTCCCTTACAAAATCCAACTAATCCAAAAACTAAATCCTGAAGTCTTCGCATTGCGCTTGGAATATGCTAGAGCAGTTTTAAATCTCGTTGATCAAAATAAAAACTTTTTGTCAAATTTAATGATGACCGACGAAGCGCATTTTCACTTGAACGGTTTCGTAAATAACCAAAACAACAGATTCTGGGGATCACAAAAATCTTCATAAAAAATCTTTACACACAATTCGTGTTACTGTTTGGTGTGGCATTACCGCAATTGCCACCAAACGCAAACATATGGTTTCAACAAGATGGCGCAACACCCCATACAGCCCGTGCAATGATGGCGTTATTGAGACAACAATTTCCAAATCGGATAATTTCTAAAAACGGCGATTTGAGATGGCCACCACGATCGCTTGATTTGACTGCACCTGATTTTTTTCTTGTGGGGCTATCTTAAAGACAAAGTTTATATGAATAAGCTCCAAACCTTGCAGCAACTAAAGGACAACATTCAAGAAGAAATTGATCGTATACCACAAGAAACACTCAACAAAGTTATGGAAAAAAATAACATAAAATAAATTTTATTTTTATCATTCATTTTTTTGTTTTTTTCATTCCATTCAAAAAACAAATCATGTAGTTACTTTAGCGGTATCTCTTATGTATATTATAGTGATAATATTACTTTATCTGTAATTCTCTCTATTATTGTTGTATTTGTGAAAAGAACTACATCATTATTAGTTTATATTTGCCTTATGAATGGATTTTGTATATTGAACAATAAGGATTATTGTTATTACTAAAAGTTTGGACGTTAATTTAAAAAAATACTACACAAATACTTTTACAATATATTTATTTATATATTAATAAATCTTTTGACTAGAATAACAATAGTATATATATATACAAATATTATTAATAATTAATAATAATATTAGCAATGGACATAAAAATAATGTTTTTAAATTTTTTACAGATATACATGTACAAAAATTTACTATATGTTGGCAATTTCATGTCTATACTATACTTGCCGTTTCTTAATAAATCATTTAATGTACCGTAAAGTTGAGAAAAATAAATATGATTTTATAGTAGAATAAATACGAGAAACAATAAATGACAATCAATAGGAGAAAGTATTCGTAATATAGTGTCATTTATACATACATAAGTACATACATATGTACATACATATATGACTACATTGATGATTAATTTACAGACATGTGTCTTGGATTTATAACCAAAGGAAGATAAGCACGCGATAATTAATTTATTATTATAGTTACTTTTATCGAACAAAGCATTCACTTACGAAGTTATATAGATTATTTTAGATTTTTCCACCTTTAATGATGTTCGGGTTTTCACTACTTCGATTATGTTAAACCAAAGTCATAGACGACCTTTTCCTTTTGATATAGATTTAGGCGACATAAAACTGCCAGAATAAATATATCACTATCTATACACTATATATAAGGTAAAAATATTATTAAATATGTCATTCTTTATCTTTGGTTGTTGGGTGTTTCTTAATCTTGAAAGTATCTGGAACAAAAAAATGTCAATTAGTATGATTTTGATTGTTACTCATATGTGGAGCGTTTATAAATTAATGTAAATCGTTTTATGTCATAATTGTATGTAAATTGACGATCCTATATTTTCAAAGGTAGGTTGCGTGAAAGTGAAAGCAAATAATTTTAAAGCGAACGTAGATTCAATAAAACGTACATTTCAAAATTATACAGTTAACTATAGTTATAGATATGTTGCTTTTGTTAAAAGGAATATTTAAGTAATTATTATCCAAATCTAAAACTTTTTAAAACTATACGAGCCTGGTCCCAGAAGTACCCAATCTAAGAAAGAAAACATAAAATTTTGGAAAAAAATATATTTATTTTTCAACATAATCGCCTTTCAACTCTATACACTTTTCCCAGCGATGTTCAATAAGTTCGATACCCTTTTCATAATAAGATCTGTCTTGCTCCTCAAAATAGCCATTTACTGCCGACATCACAAATTCATCCTTGGAAAATCTTTGACCACTGAGCCATTTTCTCAATTTTGGGAACAGAAAATAATCCGAGGGGGTTAAATCTGGTGAATAGGGTGCATGAGGTAGCAATTCAAACTTTAATTCATTAATTTTAGCCATTGCAATAACGCATTTGTGAGCTGGTGCATTGTCTTGATGACTTACTTCTTTAGCCAAATGCGGCCGTTTTTACTTGATTTCTTCGCTCAAACGTTTCAATAAGTTCGCGTAATACTTGATAGTTTTTCCTTTTTCAAGATAGTCAATGAAAATTATTCCATGCGCATACCAAAAAACCCGATGCCATGATCTTGCCTGCAGATGAAACGGTCTTCGCCTTCTTTAGAGCCGGTTCACCCTTTTGAGTCCATTTTTTTATTGTTCTTTTGTCTCAGGTGTGAAGTAATGGATCTATGATTATGAAACGGTGCAAAAATTCTGCTTTGTTGTTATGAAACTTCGCTAAACACTCAATTTAAACATCTTTACGACAGTGTTTTTGCTCGAGTGTGAGCAAACGCAGCACCCATCTTGTACACAGCTTTCTCATATCCACATTTTCAGATAATATGCGATGTACCGCACCTTTTGAAATATGTCTGTTAGCTCGTGCCTTTTCAGTTTACGATCATCCAGTACCGCTTTGTGGATTTTCTTCACCATTTCCGGAATCGTCACCTCATTTGGTCGACCACTGCGATGCTCGTCTTGGCAGCTCGTACCGCCCCGTTTAAACTCTGCTACCCAATATTTCACTGTTGTAAACGAAGGAGCAGACTCACCCAGAGTAGAATCCAGTTCAGCTTTTATATCGGTTAGGCTGAGGCCTTTCAAATAAAAGTATTGTATCACGTAACGGTGACCAATTTTCCCCATTTTTGCAAATTCACTGAAATCGATCGCTATTGATGGCTGCCAAACAAATACTAAACAACGTGGCGTCTTCGAACTTGAAACATATGCTTTATAAATTGTATACTTTCTAATACAGTGATATTTTTCAAACAACTACCGCCATCTCTACGTACCGGGTCAGGCCACCCTTGTATCTACTAGGATCTATATATATATATATATATATATATATATATATATATACAGCAAGACCATCATATCCTTAGAAAAATCTGGACACTTTCGGTATTACCCTGTGTCGCTCGCTTCGGTGATTAGGTACATTCCCAACAGAAAGGCGCGGTTTTATTTTGTACTACGCGACGCCAAGAATATATTTTTATTTATAATATATGTTATACTGGTCCAAATGGAATGTAAATTATTAATTATGAGGCTGCTAAGTGTTATTTAATAGTGTTCTATTGAGGATGTACTATGAAAGTATAATAATACCCAGTAATTAGAAGCAAATAGCTTTATATATATATATATATATATATATATATATATATCATCGCTGAAACCAAAATCACTGTCAGATGTATCAGCACCCACGTTTATAATTAGTGACTCCGTAAGAACATCCATAAAAACTTCATTTTGTTTATATATTTAAAATTTTTCTTCCGGTGTGACATTTTGTGATGCCACAAAATTTTTCACAGTCGCTATAGCTCTCATTGTTTACTATATAACTTCGTCATATCAGTAGTACCTTTTTCGCATTTTTTGCTTGTTTGCATTTTCAACATTGTGGTAAGGATAACGTTTATACAGTCAACCATAACAAAAGTATGTACACCTAATTTTGAAAAAATATCAGATCTAAGGTTAAATAAATAGGGAAGAATACATATTGTTTTTTGTACGAATGTTTCTGATATCTGGTTTTTCTTGTAATATCTTGCGATTGTTTTGTGTAGCACAGAATCTAAAACCAAGCTTCTTTATAATTTTTCTTAAGGATTCTCGGCCGCCCGGAAAATTTATATCTTCTTTAAGTTTTTGTAGTAAATTTTTAATAGTAATCCGCTGATTATTTGTCGCTAATATGTTTTATTTGGTATAATAATTTGAAAACTGGTAGTTGTTCTGTGTTCTCTTTCTCATTTCGTTCTGGTTCTGCTTGATGAAATTTCTATAATTAATTCGCTTTTTGTATTTCGTTATCTGAAATTGTCTTTAAAAACTTAAAAACATTATTTTAATAACTTTTCCACCTCCTAAGTTGGACATTATTAATTATAATAAATAAAACAAATAATAACCAATTATAATGCTTTTAACAACTTAACCACGTCATAAGCACACTGAGGACACAAACAAATATTTGCTACCTTTTACGTGCTGATATATATATATAAATATAAATAAAAATATGATTATTTAAGGTGGCTATAGCCATTGTTTACTTTTTCGGTATAAATGCTGCGTTTATACAGTCAACCATAACAAAAGTATGTACACCTAATTTTGAAAAAATATCAGATCTAAGGTTAAATAAAGAATTATTGTTTTTGAGTATTGCTAGTATGACCTGAAATTTCTATAATTAATTGTAATATTTTAATAACTTCAGCAGCTTTTATCTGTATTGAAATATTTGCTCCTTTTACAACTAATGAGTTACCATTCCACATAAATGCTGCTAATGTTTCTAATAAGAGACCATTCCAAGCAACTCTGGCAAAGCTGTCCTAAGTTCATTGGGAATTTAGGAGGAATACTAACACTTTGACCTATCATATCTCAGATATGTGTCTTAGAGAAGTTCTATGGGCGATAGACCCGGCGACGGTACAGGCTAATTAAGAATGTCATTCTAGTCTCTTGCAAGAATCGTCATGTAACAGCTGCACCTAAGACTGAACAATGCTTTGTTGTAATGTAGCGTTCTTTAACCCAAGCCTATATGGTATAACGAATCATTCCATAACTTCGTAAATGTTTCTTGAGCATTTAAATTGCGTCGAAGGAATAGATTTTGATTGATTTTCTATAGTTCGAGAATAATACTGCCTCTCACTATTCGGTATCACGCACTTAAATTAGATTGGCGAAATTTGGATAAAGGGTGGAAAAATATTGTTTTCTCAGATAAGTTTCGTAGACGAGTCAGAGTCGAAGGTTAAAAAAATTCCATTTCATAGTCTCATTTACTTGAACGATTGCCAAACCCGTCACCCATAATGCTTGTCTGGGATATGATACATCGAAGGGTTAGTCTGCTTCCTATCCATCCAATGCACTTACAACAGCTACATGATACACTGCAAGTTGCTTGAAATGAGCTTCCGCAGGAGTTAGAACATCTTATTAGAAATATGCCCGAGAGAATAGCAGAATGTGTTTATTTACGTAGAATGGCAACTCAAGTTAAGTTTTTCTATAAAGGGTACGAATTTTTTAATGCAAATTTATTCATTTATTCCTCTTATAAAGTTAATATTTATACGAATATATATATATATATATATATATATATATTCAATTCAAACGTGGACGGATTAGTCTTAGTAACGATCTAAGAGCAAGTACACAAGATCATCAACGAAGATCGGCAGGTGACATATCGCCAGATTGAAGCATTATTGGGATTTTCGAAGACCTCCATTCTAAAAATTTTGTAAAAAGAATTGTGTGTAAAAAATTAGCTTCCCGTTGGATATCGCATCTGTTGATCAAAAAACAGAAAGCCGCTAGGACGAATTGGTGTCGAAAAACTTTAGATCGCTTCAACGCTGGAAACCCTAAAAACGTGCACAACATTGTCAGTGGCGATGAATCTTTGATTTACTCATATGAACTAGAAAATAAACGCCAGTCGTCTGTTCCAAGATGAAGAAAAACCGACGAAAGTCATTCGTTCTCGAAGTGTCTTCAAAAGATGGTCGCGGCGTTTGTCTCGAAAGCAGGTCATGTATCAACAATTCCTCTACAAGATCAAAGACTGTTACTACCGACTGGTATACAGCCATTTGTTTAACGCAAGTCATCGCTATCATATTCCACCAAGAAATGCAAGTTCGCAACAAAACGTCGAATTGTTAGGCGATCCTCAATACAATCCGGCCCTAAGTCCCAACAATTTCTTTACATTTCCGAAAATCGAAAACGGACTGCGTGGTCAAATGTCCCAGTCGTCAGAAGGAGTTGTCGATGCTTTCAAAAACGCAATTTTGATCGTATTGACAAACGAGTGGGAACAATTGCTTCCCGAGTTGCATTAATCTTCGTGGCGAATACTTCGAAAAACAATGAAATCCTTAAAAGCTATCTACTGTTTTATTCCAGTTTTATACGCAAAACTCAAAAGACAATAATATATAATATATATTATTGTTATGAGATTACAGTCTTTTGGGCCAATATAAGCTTAGCATGTAATAACTCCTAGATTTTGAGAAATGTTTGAATTAAAAGAAAACCAAAAAAAACATTTTCAGTTTTATTAAATCAAATCTTCTTCAGACTTTGCAATTAAAAGGAATCCAAATATAAATGCATTTAACACATAAAATATTTAAAATTTACACATTTTGAAAACAAACGCAGAATTCGAAAAGCGTCAGATAGTCCGATTACATCTTTTGCCTTTATATTTCATCATAATGATAAAAAATCGAAGATTTTGTTTGATTTGCATATTTATACATAGCTTTTACTCATAATTTCACATCTATACACATGTTTGCTATATAGTATGCACTGTCCGCTCATTTACATTAAAGCATATTATCCACAAAATAATACGCAATGTGTTCTATCTGGAGCTACAGTCAGCCTTCTTTAAACTGTATATATTCTTTTTTAGAATAAACGTAACTACAGAACTTGAACGAATTAGCAATAATTAAATAAAAAATATAGAATAAGTATTGTATGTAATGGAAAAATTATTGCAATAAAGATACTTCTCGACGTCCTCGTACTGTTTATTGCAACGACGATTTTTTAAATTGTATTATGAGCGTTATTAATCTATATTAACTTTTGTAGTAATTGATACATATACGGTAGAGTATCAAAACACTTATGATCGCTAACTGGAAAATAATAAATATTTTTTTGCTATCAAAGTTATTATTTACATATTTTTCTTATCTTTTGACGAGTTTAGAATATTTTAATTTATCAACAACTACAAATTATTAACTAAAAAATCATCGAATACCACGCTATTGAAAAATTTTAATTTTTGTTACTTGAAGTAACACTTTATACATGCTATTGCACAAATTCTACTTACATTTCTTTTTGGTTCAAGATACATTAAGTATGACTAAGGGTTCTGGAATCTCTAAGGGTATACAGCGAGTATGCGAGTACGAGAACCAACGCAATCTATGAACCCAAGTTAAACCAAAACTAAGGCGTAAGGTAACGTGCAGGAAGGTGTACGGCCTATAGAAAGTAGAGTAGTTAACGTTCAAGTGGGGCTGTAATAGCGCGGAATAATATTTCTCTTGCTGGGAACAGTGTGAATAAGATAGACCCGAAAGTAAAAAAGAAATTGAAAAAGACCACATGGGATGTTTTAAAGGTGGGAAACACAAACTAGAAAGGCAAGAACAGACCAAGGTCATCTACACAATATGGTACAACATATAAAATAGTGAGTTGTCGGAAAATCCACTTATTAATAAAATAAAAATCAATTAATTGCATATAGCTCATTATTTTTCGACAACCTTTTCCCGTCTTTCGATGAGCTTCACAATTCTTCATAAATAGAAGGACCTACCTTTATAGGCAAAAAACATTATAAAGTACTGATTCACAGTCTCAGCTGATGCAAACATAGAGTTCTAAAGAGAACGAAACAAGTGGAAGTCTGAAAGTGCAAGTTTCGGCGAGTATGATGGGTTTGGCAGAAAAATTCCAGCCAAAATTCAGCAATTTTTGAGAGGCGATCGAAATTGTAAGTGGCCTCGCGTCATTGTGATAAAATATATATAACGAGCTCTGGACGTTTATGGATTCGTTCAAACTATCAAATTGGTGACGGTACATTCTTGAATTAATTATGGTGTTCTGCGGTAGGAAGTAGAAAACACGACATCTTTAAAATCTCGCCATACTGAAAACATAACATTCCTGTGATAAATGCCTGCTTTCCGTGGCGTTTAATGCGAATTTCCAAATCTGGACTAAACCACATTATTTTAAACAATCCGTTTCCCATCAATAGTTATCTACCGTTTCAAAAGATCATTTTCCTTACGTTTGAGAACCATATTGCAGATGTTTATACACAATATCAAACAAACTTCTTAAAGTTCATGAGCAACTCATGCATTGAGTTTTCTGACGTATTCTAGTTTTTCCAGTGGTCGTGAACGCTTGAATGATAAATTTTTAACATTTATACAATCTCTTGCGTTGTCTGCGGTGGGTTTGATCGGATCAGCGGAATTATTTTGTCATTAACAACCTTAGTGAACCTCCCTGACCGAGTAATCTCAAAATTAAAGTCATCGGCGAGGAATTTCGTAAACCATCGTTGATATTGACGTATTGGTATTCTTATAGAACAATGTCAGTGTAAACTTTACGCAACTTTTCACAAACTTGACGCGAGTTCTTCATTTTGCGTAAATAACAGAATAAAATATAACGAAAATACAGACTTTGATCTTCCATTTTTAATATTTTGTAAAAGATAGAACTAAATCGCTCAAATGAAGTTAAAACTATAAGTTGTCATATGGTATAGCACAAGAGGTGTATGCGAAACTAAACTAGCGCCATCTTTTGCCAAAATACGTGTTAACTTTCCCGACAACCCAATGGATTAAATAAGAAAAACTCGATGAGAACTACTGATTGCACAAAAGATTGTTAGATAAACATGACTACTCAATATTTAATTACATATTTCAATACAAAATACATTACAAAAGACATAAGAATGAATATTGATAACTAAATAATGATCCAAATTGAACTTTGAGCTCATGTTCTGAATAAAGAACAAAATATTGGACAAATTAGAACCAGCTAAATGCCCTCCACGACTCCACTGACATGACACAATTCTTTTACTTAAAGTTTTCATAATGCTTCCACATGACTGAGCCTCTATTTCAGCAATTGCACTCTAATGTTCTCATTTAGGTCTAGAAGCGTAGTAAGTTTATTACCGTAAATACTTTTCTCCAAATAGACCTACAAGAAAGAGTCCGGAGGTGTTAGATCGCTAGAGTCAATGTCGCCCCTCTAAACTAAGCCAGGAAATTTAGTGTAAAGTAAAATAATCGTTTCACGTGCTGTATGACATGTGGCCCCAATGATTTTCCCAGTCATAGCGCGTACTAGACTCTTGAATAACATGCAGATTCTTGCTACTACAGATACGACAATTTTGACGATTCACAAATCCAAGTGAGCAAAGTGAGCTTCGTCACTCAATATAATTTTTTTGCAAAAATGAGCATCGACTTCTGTATTCCCTAAAAGCCAATTCACAAATGTACGGCGTTTCTGGTCGTTAATTTCTTTAATTTCTTGCGTCAGTTGGAGTAGTACCGTTTGAAAGAAACAGTTGCTGTTACAGGGCGAGAAATTCATGTGGTTGCACACTGTCACTTACTTGGTCAATATCTTTCTTAGAACGGTCTTTGCGTTGATAGCATACCCTTGGCTTATCAATAACCATACTGCCTATTTCTAACTTTTGCAGTAGATCACGAATTGCACGCTAACTTGACATATTATGGCGTCCAAAATGTTTCGAATTTTCCTTAGCGTACTTATAACTGGTGTTTGTTTTTTTTTTGTAATAAATTTGTATGAGTGTTGCATACTGTAAGGCGCCATATGATTCGTTTACCATGTGTTTCCATATTAACTATCAAAACGTAAAATGGCAACATTGTAACAAAGCAAATGTCGCGCAATTCAAATGTTGAAGGTCAATTTGGATCCTCTTTATAAATTGTTCTTGCCAATATACATTTATAACAAGAATTATTAAAAAATTGCATCAGCGTTACTCCATAAATCGAATATTGTATGTATCAATTGATTTCATGCGATACAAATAGATTTAGAAGATTATTTTAAAAGAGACACAATAGTTAAAAAGAAACTTCCTTTCAAAATGAATATTTTATACTAGGCGATTGTAATGTTATTTGTTTTTATTACGTCGTCATGATGGTAAAATCGCACCTGTTCCTATTATCCTCAGCTGACGAACGATAAATTCAAATGCAAATTACATATTATTCGTAAATACATTAAAATCCGATAGTGCAATGCAGATAAAATTGTAATCCTCTATATATATATCCACAAGTAATGGTATAATTTTCCGTGAGAATATCACGAAATTCACACATTAAAAAAAGGGAATCATTAGCGTTTGTTCGTTCTCATTTTACGAGTGACAGACAAAAGAGAGAGGCTATAAAAAGAGACAGGAGTAAGAATATCTTAAGCGTGTGTATGCACGGCTACGTGACTCATTTCTTAGAAATTCTACCTCTTTTACATCAACCCGAGATCAGCTGTTCATCAAATTGGCGGGAAAAGGGAGTCCCTTGTTCGTCTGTCAGGTGTTCTTCAGAAGATTTAATAAAGGAACAGTTGGACGTACCTTTCCATTATTGCTTTTTCTGACTAGTGTAATACAAAATTTTCTGTATTAAACAAAATGTTACATTTTTGTATAGATCTAGTAAAATGTTTCTTCTATTTTCTAAATTATAAAGTTAAAAATTAAACTAAATATTGTTTAATTTTTCTCGTATTTCGACATTTATTAAATAATACAAACCAAAACGATGCTCTCAAGTAATGTGAAAAAACAAGTCTTGATGTGAATATATCTATTCACGAAGTCCGTTAATAATGAAATTTGTTTGCATATTGATATAAGCAATACAAATAATATCCAATATCACTTGATATGAAAATATTTAAATTTTAAAATATATCTAGACGTACATATGTATATATGTAATGAATTAAATCATACTTGATTTCGATATATAAGAACCGTTATATTTACCCTTGAATGCTAAGCTTCGTTACTGCAAATTATGTTTATCAATCACACTATTTCAATACGCTGTGTAAACAATCAGTTATATTATTATATAATAACTATGCTACACTTAGTTTATTAAAAGATTTAACACACGTTAGTACCGTAGTTATTTATTCAACAGTATATGTGGAATAAGTACATCAAAATTGACAATTGGATTTAAACAGCACAGTACATACAAGGAACAGTCCCGAAATTTTAAGATACTTTAAATATATAAAATCCATAACAATTAAACTCATATTAATACAAATTTTACATTTTGTTACATAAAGAATATGTGTTATGTGCGCTGTAGAGAGGTGAAATATTCTGAGGCCGATTGCGGCGGGGGTTTCGCAGGCATTTCTGTTAGTTCCTGATTTCTTTTGCATCTATTTAAGCGACATACCTGACGATACAGACATTTACACATCATCAAGGAACAAGGATACGATTCTCCGGTAGCTCTAGAATGCCTCGGATAATTTCTCCGACTGGTTAGAGAGATGGAGAATGAGGCTGAATAAGGAGACGTACCAGGCAATGCAATTCATCTGGAAGCTTGATCCCCTAGAGAAACGTTTAATCCGGCGGGATCTAGGAGTAACAATTGACAAAAGACTCATGTGGCAGAAGCATGTGTTGATCAGGAAATAGAGGTTGCTTGTTGCAGTTTCTTGGTTGTCTACCCTCCCTGAGCGCAGTTCCATCCGGAATATTTTGGAGGTGTTGGAAAATAAAATATAACGCATGTCAACCAGGGCGCCTTAGACAACTGAGATGAAACTTAAATTTCCATCAATGTAACGATTGCTACAGCATCTTTAGCCGCCTTGTGACCAGACATCAGCCGCATCAGGCCAGGGACGCTTGCTTGGCGTTCTCCGGATTATTCAATTTTTATCATCATCAGTTCATCAAATGACCAACTTGCAAGGTGTTTTTGTCTAATAGACAGTTTTATTTATATTTATACCCTGTCCAGTGTACAAGTTCGTTTTTATACTCTTCTTGTATTGTGTTCTGTGTATAGTGTCGACTTGCGACCGTCTATGGTATGTTTATGGTCGACTTAGCTTTTCATTTATATTAGGTGCGCAACTAAGTTCTCGCTGTTTTTCAAGAGATGGCTCCAGTAGTAAATGCTGGTCGATTATAACATAACCAAAACCGCCTTGACACATTAGTGATTTTGTTTTTGCGTCATATACTTTTGGTTATGTGAAAATGTCTGATTTTGTGCCAAATAATCGTCATTTGCGGGAAGTCTTGTTTTTCTTCCTTCATTCGAAGAAAACGGCGGCTGAAGCGCATCGAGAACTCCAAAAAGTTTACGGAGATGCTGCTCTAAGTGAAACAACGTGCCGTGATTAGTTCCGTCGCTTAAAAGACGGTGATTTCGATGTTGACTACCGTTCGCGTGAAGGAAGACCAAAAACCTTCGAAGACGCTGAATTGGAGGCATTGCTCGATGAGGATCCGTGCCAAACGCAAAAAGAGCTTGCTTCAGCATTAGAAGTTACCCGCCAAGCCATTTCCCAGCGATTGCATGAGTCGGGAATGATTCAAAAACAAGGGACTTGGGTTCCTTATGATTTGAAGCCAAGAGACGTTGAGCTACGTTTTTTCGCCTGTGAACAACTGCTCCAGCAGCAAAAAAGGAAGGGTTTTCTTCATCGCATCGTTACGGGTGATGAAAAATGGATTCATTACGGTAACCCAAAGAGAACAAAATCATGGAGACTGCCCGGTTATGCTTCTACATCGTCGGTTCGGCCAAATATTTACGCTGCGAAGGTTTTGCTATGTATTTGGTGGGACCAGGGCGGTGTTATTTATTATGAGCCGTTGAAACCGAACGAAACCATCACTTGCGAGCGGTATCGAATTCAATTGATGCGATTGAGCCGAGCCTGCGCGAAAAGCGGCCACAATACGAGCAGAGGCACGAAAAAGTGATTCTACAGCATGACAACGCTCGGCCTCACGTTGCCAAACCCGTTAAAACCTACTTAGAAACGCTGAAATGGGAGGTCCTACCCCACTCGCCATATTTCCCAGATATTGCACTGTCCGATTATTACTTGCTCGGTTCGATGGCACATGGTCTGGCTAATCAGCAGTTCTGCTCATATGAAGACATCTCAAAATGGCTTGATTCGTGGATAGCCTCAAAAGACGAACACTTCTACCATGATGGTATTCGAGCTCTGCCAGAAAGATGGGAAAAAGTTGTTGCTAGCGATGGGCAATATTTTGAATGAATCATTTGTAAATATTTTTTCACAATAAAATTGCATTTTCATCAAAAAAACAGTGAGAACTTAGTTGCGCACCTAATACTTGGGCGCGTTTGCACTGTTAATGGGACGTGCGTTCTTCACTCTGTTTGGAGTGTTTGATTTTATTTGTTATTTATTATTATTTTGATTATTTGTTTCTGTCATCTGAGGCGAAATAAAGGAAGGCACAAATCCCATAGCTAAGGAGGACAAAAAGGCTAAAAGGCATTACATGTCCAGCCTTAGAAAATTGATGGACTAAAATAGCAAATCCAAAAAAAGTAGTTAGCCTTTATATAACACGTTCACTATATTATCACCAAAATAGTGGGCATATTCGAATTTTTCGTGAACTTCTAAAATTTCTCAATGAAAAAGAATCTCAAATTATTTCTAAAACTGTAACTGGTATATATATATACATATATACCACTTCACTATATCCTAACTTGTTAAAATAGACGTGTCTGGATATATAAAAGTGAACCAACTCCAACGGTTAGCAAAAATCAGCGCTCAATGAGATGAGAGAAGTTATGTTAAGCGTGACGAAAAGAAGACAGTAACTTTTATTGTGTGTGCTAGAATTCACTGTTCATCATTATAAGCGAAACGTTACACTTATACAAATATGAGCAGCTATCGATGGATTGTCCAAATTAAATTAAATGAATTGTCGAAGGTGTGTTTATATAGTGAAATCTAAAATGTTTGACTACATTGTAAATTCGGAAGAAGCAAATTTTTAGTTATTAAGTTTACAACTTGTACTGTCAAAATTATTCACTTTATAATTGACATTGGCATGCGAACGTTCACAAAAGTTTATTCGCATTATTAATTTTGTTTCTTATTTTCGTATTATTATGATTATTATTTACGAATTATAAACAGTTTCATTGTTATGGCGTATTTTTTGAGTGGTATACAAGATAAAAATGGTTCATGGATATATTCAACCGAGTTTCATTACAAATAATATATGGCTATGTTTCCAGATTATGTTGTGCCGTTTAATAAATACATCTAAGCAACATCGACAACGTATTGTTAAACATTTTCTTGATTTTGGAAGTTAAAGAAGATATACGGCATTGAATTCTGCAAGACTCAAATAAATCTTTTCTAAGTCTATCTTAACAAACAAGTACAAGCCAAAAAATAAAATTTATTATAACAGGATTCGTAACACTGTAGAACTACATGCGACAATTCAATACAAAATTGGGAACATTGATACTGAAACATCAGAAATTGTTTTTTGAAAATTTGGAAGGAAGAGTACATATCTGCTTGGAAAATGATGTACATCACTCGAATGCAATTTACAGTTAAAAAATATGTGTATGTATTAATAAAATTTCTATTTAAATTTGTGAATTTCATCTATTCTAAATATTTCACATTATGCCTGATAAATAAAATCAATTATAAGCGGTAAATAAATTTAATATAAATTTCAATTAATTTTTCTATAACATAATAGATTACAACCTATTACATTCATAAGCAACGCCATTAACAAATCCCTAATAAAAGTAAAGTTGAAACAGTTTGATACCAATTTTTTCTTCAGGTATACCAACGAGTTCACTATTTTTGATTACTCTAAATCAACAACATCACTTACATTTGTAAACGATCCAACAGTTTTTGTTATGTGTATATTTGTTCATCAGAATAACATAAATTTACACTTTTAATAGATAAAACGTATTACCATTATTTTGTTTAAAAATTAGATATTCGAACAAGCCATGAGCTCCTCATTCTTATTGTACTCGAGGCAGTTACTTTGCAAGACTGATTCAATGGAAAGAATGTTACTATTCCATCAAAATTAGATTACTTATACATCTTAACCTGCCATCTGCTACTCGTCCACTACCTCAGTCGTAAGTATTGCCTGTGCTGTATAGTCTAACGAAGAACATAGTGTTGCAGAAGTAGAATCACTAGTTTCGGAATTATTGGACAGCGAGGAGAAGTATTTCTATCTGAAGAAAACGCACCATACTTAATAAATCGACTGAAAGTAAATGTCCTATTTCAAGATTTGAATTTATCGAAGAAAGTTGTAAAAATACTGAGATCGAGACTGTAAGGATATTTACTATTTTTTATCCTAAATATGATGTGTCAGATGAAATTTGTTTTTATTATTAGTATTATTAGACTTGTAATGAAAATGTGAAAAATCAGCCAAACAATAAATTAATTCCTTCGGAAGTTTCTGATAACTATCGTGATTATTATTCTGTTTTCGACTTCCAATGAATTAATTCTTATTACATATCAAACACATATTATAAAAATATTCTCGTATACGGAACTTATTTGTTTTTATATATGCATTTAACATTCTAATGGCACGCGTATAACCCTCATGTAAAGGCTTGCAGCACTTTAGTTTTTCACCCTTCCTTCTTAGCGAACAATTTTTGTCAACGAAAGGGATGCACAGTTTCTCAACCACCTTTTTTTTGTTTATTTCCTCTGCTATAATGGGGTTGTGCATCGTGTATATGCGGGTAGATGTGTGCACCTGCTGTTCTTCAGATCACTCCCCTCCTGTTGTACAGTGTTCGAAGTGATCTTGGAAACGACCGGGTTCTGTAATGTATCTTATTACTGATGAACCCGGATGTTATTTAAGTGTTATGCGTTTACTGTACGTGTGTTAGTTATATTCATAGAACGCATTTTAATATGAGAAAAATATGCGGGGTTATTGTTTCACTCAATACTGTATACCAATTAATAAACACATCGTTACTAGTTGAAGAGATATATTAGTATTTTTGTATGTATTATTAAACTTTAATTGGAAATTCTTTATGATCATGAAAGATGTAACCAAATTTTATTTCAAGTTATAATACCATAAATATCTACATAAGAAATTTTGAGAAATATAGTTGTTTATCAATTAAATAGCGTCCTTTATGATAAAAACGTAAACGCAAAAAGTGTGCAAATAGACACTGTCGAGAATAAAGAACAAACTGAAAATAGTGTCACATAACACAGCATAGAATGTACGTATATGGAAATTTAAGTTGATAAGATAAAATATAAAGGATAATCAAACATCAATATGGTACATACCTCAATCGATCGTCGAATTAGGTGCCTCTAATATAGAAAGAGGCAGTCCCAAGGAAACGTGAAAAATAAAATAAACATGGACACGGAAAGATTAACGCAATACGATAAGATGAAGTCAAGTCAGGAAAAATAAATTGCACATATTTTCAAATTTGATAATATATTTCAAGACATTTCATAAATACCCTTTATTAAAATCGCAATAAATATCGTTCTTTAGGGATAGAATCAAACTTTTTACAAACATAAAAATAAAATCTAACAAATTACAATATCGACAATTTGGAAATTGTAATATTGTGGATTTAATGAAAATAAGAAAATAAAGGTACTCCATAATACATGTGGTGAAAATATATTTTCATATTGTAGGCTTGAATCTTTTAAATTCCATTAAATTGTACTTTGTATATAGAGAGCGGGAACTTTCTTGTAGCTATATTTCTACAAAGTGAAGTTTTTTGTTTAGACAAATTTGAAATAGTTGGTCGATTGTAAAAGGGCGGGAAATAAGTTATGCTATACCTCGAGTTGTAAGAAGGCGGAGTTACGTATTATCTCGAGTTTTGTAACACCTCGAGAAGTCGAGGTGTTACAAAACTCGAGCCGTAACGACAGATAGCAGACAGCTTCTATTATAAGTACGTCTTAATTAAATAATTATGTAATTTATGATGTTTATCAAAATAATAAAAATAAGTCAATCAGTTAGGGTATAAAATATAATTTAAAGAAATAGGGTTGAAATACTAAAAAAGCACAATTTGATAGAAAAAAGAAAGGCCTATCTTCATATACAGTTGTCGACGATTAATGTCATCTCTTCCAAACGGCCACCATTTAAAAACTGATCGAATCAAGAAACAAATTAATTTCGCAGGCCCCAACGATAGATTATCGAGTTAATACAACTTTAAATATGTCAGAACGAGGACTTATTTTCCGGTGACTATACCTAATATATTGGACAAAGATGTAACATACGACACAATTGCCCAAAAAACTAATATGAATATTCTGAAATTATTCTTAAACTATGAACTCTCCATTATCCTCGTTTTACAACAGTGTCTTACTTCCCTAGGACGTTACTTTTCAATCGGTATATACAGCACTATTTTGACTGAAATTTCTAAAAACCGACATTTTTTGAACAAGAATTCTTTCTAAAATTCATTATGAATTCGCATATTAACAACAAAACATATAAAGGGGAAAAGAAGCTAAAAGAATAAAATATTATATGTTATGTGATTTTGAATGTGCTCTTTAATTCAAGAAATTCCTATAATATAGCTAGTCTTCGAGAATTCTCTTTCCGGCAAGCTTAATGGCAGTAACCATTGAGAAATATATTTGATTATTTTAAAATTAGAAAGGCTTAAAATAATTATTTGCACAAAATATAGAATTGAACAAAGATTATTATCAAGGCGTGATTTTTTTATAATTTTGAACGTGGCTAAGCCTTAGTGAATGGTTTGTGAAAATCAATAAGATATTTGGTGGCAAGTCACGTTCCTCAAGTACTGTAGAGGGGTATTACAATAAATTTTGACCTATATATATAGTTAACTTTCCTTAAATAACATGTTTGAAGTTCCTATATCAAACTGTTACCAAAGAGAATATTGGTCTTGTTTGGAACATGTTTGGAACATGATTGAAGAAACCTGACATGTTACTGTAAGCAGTATTCAAGTAACCCTATGGATTAGCGTATGAACAATTAATACCATCACACAACATCACTTGAAAGTGAATAAACCTTACTACCTTTGTTTTTTTCTATAATTCGATTTCAGTTCAAAAAGGAGACCAAGCGAGTAGCAAAATCGGACTTCAGATCACTACCTGCATCAAAAGCATATCATATCTAAAATGCGTACACTAGAGACTAAAAAGAATTTTTCAGCTTTTTTCAGAGAGAACATCCACATTTTTGTTAAATTAGACAATTTAGCAGTGATATTCCTGCATTGAGAATCTTTTATTTGTTTGAATGGAACCTTCTGTAAATAACAAAGAAATTAGGGAAATACTACCATATTATTGGACTAGAGATGTATGTTCAAAATAATTGCAGAATCTATCACACTTCGCAATACAATTGTAGTCAATACATATACCAATATGTAGTTCCTTCATATTTATCAATACGGATATAATATACCCCAGATAGAGATAACGTACAAAAATAATTTCTCCGGTCAAATATCCTATAGTTATAATATGTTGTTTACTTGTTTATAACGAACTCGTTTATAGCAAACGCTCACATTTAAAGTTCAAAATGGCAAGAAAAATATGCAATCACAGTTGGATATAACAAATAGACCATGTTATAGTAGAAGACTAGACGAAGAAGTTCAAGTGACAATCGGTGCGTCCCCTAATCAAGTACCGTCCAATAAAGTTTGGCCAAGTAATAAAAGTTTAAAAAATCAAAAAATTAAATGCAACTAATACTAAAGAAATAAATTTATTACCCTAAAGAAAACAACTATGAAAATCTATTTTTTACTATTCAGTATTTCCAACATTCTTAAATATTGTTTTCGAAAAAATATCCATCTTTTGCATTGAAAACTGCTTACAAAATTCACTGCATTCTTTCGATTAATTTTTTGAGTGTGCCACCTAGAATGTTCCATTTTTGTTGAAGAATATTCCAGAGCTACTGCTTGGAAGTAGGTCTGACAAATCAGACTCTTCTATCAAGCCTAACACATATTAACTCGATAAGATTAAGACCTGGACTCTGCGGTAGCCATGTCATAATTCGCAAAATATTCGCTTGATTTTGCATACTCGAGCTGTATGCTTCGGATCGTTATTCTGCATGAAAGGAAAATTCTCACCTATCCTCGCAGCCCAGAAGAAATGATATGGGTTTCTAATATTTCGCGGTAGTGCAGTTTCCGCATTATTCCTTCAATTCGGCCTTGTTGCTGAGTAAGAAAAGCAATCTGAAACTATTATCGAACCGCCACTGTGTTTTATCGTTGGTAAAATGCATTCGGGAAGCTTTCTCCCATTATCAGAACGTCTACTTTGACCAAGGCTATAAGTATCGTATGAGATTCGTCATCTCATAAAACATTTTGCCAGTCTTCTACAGTCTAATCCCGACAAAAAAAATATTTCTATTGAGTTATATCTGCAGCACTTTTTATTATTCTTTTATTTATTAAGTGAAAATCTACCTACTTAACAGTTAATCAATTGATTATAGCATTGCGTCTAATAATCGTAGCTGTGTATACAAATATAATAATGCTGCAATAAATAAAATTTGTCCATAACTTGGCAAAACACCATTTTCAAAATATCATTTCGTTTAATACTACCTATATTTAAATCAAGCCCAAAACTTCGTTAGTCGTTTATAAAGGTCTTTAATGTTTAAATTTGCGTTTTATAAATTTGCACTCGCCCATAATGTACAACTTTATCAAATGAAATAAAATTAATGAAATGCAATTACGAAAAATAAATTGGCATAAACGCATTAACCACATCGTGACCCATTTTCACTTAACCTCACGTTATGAAACGAAACTTATTATGCCAGTCTGAAAAAGTGACCTTCATGTATGCGCAAGACTTCCCGTGTCGGATGATTATGACGTAATTTTATTCGGCTCATGAAAAACTTAAGTACTAGCTCGGTTAACAACCCACAACGGTAATTCATTCATATACATATCTATGCATCATGTACAATATACATACTAATCGAGTTTTACGCGATAATAGACATAAAAAACTCAAAATTCGATATTTATGTATATATAAATATCAGTACTTTTAAGTGTGTCAAAACCATATTCCTTCCTTTGTCCCGTTATTATAAATATTTCCGGGACTTTTTACTGAAAGATTTTATTCTCTTATAGACCGGATGACCCACACACACACGCGCACACACACATAAGTTTGAATAAATATATTACAACAATTATCATGAAAATTAATAACCCATAAATAAACATATGGCAGCAGCATTAAAGACAAAACAGAACGCATAAAATAGTGCAGATTTACAAATATACGTTAAATGTAACAATTCTATTAATAAACATATCGTTGAATAATAAATCTGCATTGCGCGCACTATGAAACATTGATGCCATACTATAAAGAACATTTCCATCTGATACGTCTAAATAAAGGCTGTTTCAAATTTCTCGGTTTTTTTAAAGAATAAATAAAACACATAATTTGCATTCACTTTCAAAAACTTTTTATTGGTAATTGAAGTATTTGTTATGACATTTATATGTGAAAAACAATATCTGCCAAATGGTCTCCTGTTGCAGCTCCACAGACGTCCACTCTTTTGCGAAAATTTTCAACGACATTTTGACATAACTGAGGCTCTATCTCACCAATGACAAGAATAATTTCATCTTTCAAAGTAGAAATTGATTGTGGATTATTTTCGTAAACCTGACTTTTCACATAACCCCAAAGAAAATAGTCCTAACGGTGTCAAATCACATGATCTTGGTGGACAATCACCGCTTCTTGAGATTACACGTCCAGGAAATTTTTCTCTCAATAAATCAATTGAATCGAGTGCAAAGTGAGGTGTAGCGCCATCCTGTTGAAACCACATATCCTCTAGATCAATATTCATTAATTCGAGCCACAAAAATTCGGTTATCATCCGACGATATCGATTACCACTGACAGTTACAGCTTCGCCAGCAGCATTTTCAAAGAAGTAAGGTCCAATTACACCACCTGACCATAATTCACACCAAACAGTAACTCGTTTAGGATGCATAGGTTTCTCATGAATAATTCGTGGATTTTCCTCACCTTAGATACGGCAATTTTGTTTATTAAAATAGCCACCAAGTTCAAAATGTGCCTCATCGAAGAACATTATTGTTTGAGAAAAATCAGCTGTCCGTTAATTGATCAAATTGACAAATGAACGACGTTTTAAATGATATAATGGCTTCAGTTCCTGTGTTATTTGAACCTTATATGCCTTCAGAGCTAAATCCTTGTGTAAAATATATCATGTTGTTGATCCACTAAGTCCAAGTTGTTGTGAACGTCGTCTAATGGACATTTCAGGATTTTCAGCAACACTTTCACGAACCAAACCAATATTTTCTTGTGAACGACCACTACGACTGTATTTTGCACTTTTTTTGATCTTCCACGGAACCGGTCTCTTGAAATTTTTTAATAATTCGACCAATAGTGCTTTCAGATGGACGATTATGTAAACCATAAAATTCACGTAATTTTCTAAAAACTCTTTTCACAGAACACTGATTTTCATAGTTGAATTTGATGGAGCCTGTGGTTGATTGACTTGATCAATAAGGTTGATATATAACCCCTTTCCACAATTAACTATTTGTAAATTCTGTATACGCATTTCGACAACCAAGTTGTCATCATCAGCAGATAATTTCAAAGTGTCGCACCTGGTAAAACACGGCGAAAAAATTGTTGCGTACGCGATCCGCACCGTTGAAAACCAAGATGTGCACTGTGTCTGTTTCACAAGATTTTTAAAAAATACTTTTACTTACTTTATGTGTGTTTTATGATAATGACAATATGACAATATCATAAAACACACATAAATCACACAGACATTCCCTGACCATAATAACCTTTTTCAATGTAGTGCATGTTAGTTTAAGTAAAAGTATTTTTTAAAAATCTTGTGAAACAGACACAGTGCACATCTTGGTTTTCAACGGTGCGGATCGCGTACGGAGTTTGTTTTTTCGTACAATTTTTTCGCCGTGTTTTACCAGGTGCGACACTTTGAAATTATCTGCTGATGATGACAACTTGGTTGTCGAAATGCGTATACAGAATTTACAAATAGTTAATTGTGGAAAGGGGTTATATATCAACCTTATTGATCAAAACTGATTTTCATAAAATAATTCAACAATTTGATCGCGTTGTTGTTGTTAAATGCCCACATACCCAGACAAATTCAGTGCGCCATCTACATTTTATTTCTTCTTAAAAAAATGCGCGATTTGAAATATCCTTTATATTGCTATTAACAATAATGATAGTAAAAGAAGTAATCTGTTTTCGACGTCGTCCTTCCGAACCTGTAAACCCTTGCTTTCCCAAGAGACGAGCGTACTCAACGTTTCCCTCAGGATATATATAGTACTCAGTTTAAAGCATGTATTTGGTGTCAGTACACATAGACATTTAATAAATAAATCGGATACCGCACAATAGAAGCATACTCTAACTTATTAACGATGAAAAGCAAAAACAAACGACTGTTACATTCTAGAAATCTAAAATGTTCGAAAGAAGCTAATTGTAAAGGTTGTATTGTAAGGTAATGTCTAGATTTAAATCATTAATAAATATTTTCAGTAGCTAAACATGACGATTTAAATGACAAAAAATTAAAAATAGCCTAAATGCTATAAAGAAAAAAAATACAAGAGATAGATACTGAAATAGTAGGAAAAGTAATCAAGCAACAGACAGACTAAAAAGAGAAATTAGCAAATACGAACAAAAGCAAAAACCAGAAAAATTAATAAAAGAAAAATATATATAATATTCATAGATACGAACTAGATATAGTAATCGCGTAGATAACAGTAGAATAGAACCAACCGAGATGGCTGGAACATATAAAAAAAGGTGGAAAACGAAAGGCTGGTTATCAGAGTTCGACGGAATGCTGAAAAGTGCGTGGAATGAAAACAAAAAAGTTGCGGTTTGAAATTGCATTTATTTCCCGATATAATCACTTCAATACATTTAGATAAGCGATGATCCAATACCTTGATAAAATTCGAAACTCTCAAGTTCCTTAAAATAAGCATCCATAGCAGTTTTAAAATGACTGTTGAAAATACCAAAGTATCGTTTTTTGCGTGAGAAGATATGGTAATAGTACTATGCCAAATCCAGTGAATAAAGCGGGTGTAGCATCAAATCAGAACTTAATTCGCCATAGCAACAACACTTGTGTGGAACTAGTGCAGCTTCTTCATTCTCAACTCTTCATTCAAAATGTATGATCGCATTTTTAGAGATGTTTGCAGTCAATTAAATACAAAAGCGTACCCTTTTGTAACAATTTCCGGTATAATGGCATATTTCTATTACATGGTGCATTTTTAAAGGTTTTACGACCATATTTGAAGTTATGAATCCATTTATTAAGTGTAGAAAATGAGGGAGCCGACTTCTTCTGACTATCTATCATCTTATCATCAATGTTTTCCAACTAATAGCTCAGTGGTAAATATTGACATCACATCGGGAGTCTCGGGTTCCAGTCCGATGGACTTCTGTCCGAGAAAGTTTTTCGTTCGAATTTTGTCAAAGATTTTAAATTGCCCAACGAGCGCATCGTAATAGTAGCTCATGGACCGCCAAAGCCAACTGTAATTGGCACAAAGTTGTTGCGGAATGCGACGACATAAGTTACTATTACTATTATTTGTTGCTAATAAACCTTTCAAAAACAAATGTTTAAGACAGCTCGACCTATAACACTATCCATTTCGCCGAAAACTTTGAGACGCTTTAACAAAACTTATAAATGTATCCATCTGCAATTTGCGCTAGAGAAATGGTCTGAAACTGCGCTCCCTATCAGTCATTCCACGAATTTTTCAGCCAATCGTATAATTAATGAGGTCAACTTTGAAGGAACTTTATTACAAAAGAGACGAAATTTAGGCTCGATAAGAAACTCATTTTGCGAAACACTATTATTAACGTCAAAGTAAATGCATGGGGATGTCGAATACAGATAAATCATTAAATATTTACGTATACAATTTATCATGTATTATACAGGGCAGGATATAATGCCAGAGTTAATCGAAGGCAATCTTTTAATTCGGAAGCTAACAGTCCTTTCGGAATATATGAAAGCGCTGCTGCAGACAGTTCTGCATACATTCTTATTTTCATATAATGAGGTCTTAATCGCAAATGAATGCGCGCTAAATATACTAGTGCATCAATCTCTGTAGTCCGTTTCAAAGTCTAGTGTGGAATCATAAACAATTCTATGAAGGATCTATACGGCGATAACCACAAATTTTAAGTACCCGTAAAGCAAATGGGCCGACTTAAGGATACTGGGAAAATAAAGCAATTAACGTAAATGTATAAATTTCTTTCGTTATTATGTTATTGCTTAGTAATAATAAGAAGACGGTATTATGAAATAATACAACAATAACAAAAGATCTTTAATACTGTGTACCTAACTACATGTTTTTACAATGTTACAATTTCATTTGTAGAGGAAATTTAAAATGTCATCCTTTCATAATATCAACTGCTATAGTTAAATAAAGCATTCAATACAGTTTGTTTTAAATAGTTAGTGATAGAGTGTTATAAATTAAAAAGTTTACTATGTTCAGACCTTGCAAAAATAGTGCTGCAGCTACTTTAAAAGATATTCCATCAACAGATGTAGGATATTAGCAACGATGACGAAATGCGTAATTAACACAAAGACTTTTGTCTCTTGATGTAAAGCAAATTGTGTTAAATGCCTACAACAGTTTAGTGGAAATAGATGGATTATGTACTTCGAAAGTTATTCTAAAAGCTTCACAACTTGCTATTATAGAATACCGAAATTGACTATTAGAAATTTGGTAAACCTTAGTGTTTCATAAAAAAAGGAGATGTGATAGTGAAAATTTAGAAAAGCAATGGTGAGAGCTGTTGAAATAGTTCGAGAGCAAATATACTCCTTCTACAGAAAAGAAGATGTATATACGAGGGAGCGTTTTTATATTCGCGGAATGGGGGACAAGGGGTGGAAATAAAAAAACCAAATTATTTTTCTTTTTCAATATATTCACCTGCAAGACGGATACATTTTTCACATCTTTCAATTAATTTATTTATACCCTCATAAAAAAATGATTTCTCTTTATCTGCAAAATACGCCGAAACTGCCTCCTTGACTTCATCATCGGCAGTAAATTTTTTACCCCGCAGCTCTTTTTTCATTTTCGGAAACAGGTAATAATCACTCGGGGCCAGGTCTGGGCTGTAGGGTGGGTGATTCACAATTTTTTTATGCAGGGCAGCTAACGCAACGCGGCTCTTGTGGACGGGCGCGTTGTCGTGCAAAAGCAGAACAACTTTTGTCAATTTTCCCCGTCTTTTCTCTTTAATGGCTTCTTTTAGTCGCTCTAATATTGAAGCGTAATATTCTCCGGTTATAGAAACACCTTTATCTTTATAATCAATCAACAATATTCCTTCCGAGTCCCAAAATACCGTTGCCATGAGTTTCCCAGCTGATTGTGACACTTTAAATTTCTTGGGAGGTGCTGTGCCCTTTTCATGCCACTGCATGGAGTCTTGTTTGGACTCAGGTTCATAATGATGAACCCAAGTTTCGTCTCTAGTAACAATTCCACTCAATACGCCATCCTTGTCTTCATTACAGAGGTCCAAAAATGCACGCGAACACTCTACGCGCTGTTGTTTTTGCGGCGGCGTGAGCATTCTCGGCACCCATCTTGCGCTGACCTTAGACATGCCGAGATGATCGTGTAGGATTTTAAAAATTGTTGTATCGGATACTCCAACCATTTCTGCGAGTTGTTTCTTCTTTAGTCGAGCATCTTCGAGTACAATTTGTTCAACTTTTTGGATAAGTGCTGGCGTGGTCACCTCAATGCTCCTGCCCGGCCTCGGGTCGTCTTCAAGGGATTCCCTTCCTTGTTTAAATAAACTATGCCACTTGTACACCATGGTTTTTCCTGGACAAGAGTCGCCGTAAACCAATGACATCTCATTCATTATGGTCGCGACTGATTTTCCTTGCCTGGTAAGGAACTTTATAACGGCACAATATTCGATTTTTTTCATATTTCACTTTTCACTCCTGATTATGTTACTTGGTTGACGATAGCTCAAAGACTAACTGTTTAATAACAATGAAACTTCGTATTTATACTAATCATGAGTCGCTGCACAGGCCACGCCCCCAATTCGCCTACTCACCCCTCTACAACCCGCTCATTCCGCGAATATAAAAACGCTCCCTCGTATGTGTTGGGTTCTTTATTTATTGTGTATTACCGCAGCAGGTAAGAAAATATTTCCTCTAGCCAAAAGAAGCGCAAATTGTGCACAAAAAGAAGTATAGTAAGAAATTTGTATGACACATAAAGTCGATTCATTTATATTTTTAATTTAAATTTGAAATTGTAGAACAGATTATTAAATATTAATGTAGATTAATAAAGCATGGAATTTCAGAAAGCCTTAATATTTACTTTCTTAAGCGTACAAACTTTAAAATCTCTACTTTAAAATGCAACACGTTCGTAGTCATTTGTTCATTATCACTATAAAAGTAAGTATATACCGGCGTGCTAACCCGAAAAAATAATTAAAGATTACGAATTTCATAAGAAAAAGTGTTATAATTTTAATAAGAATAAATAATTGCTGAAAATATCCAAATATTTAAAACTATTTACAAACATGTATCGCAGATAGCATACACTTTATATTGAATAATTTCGCAGTAAATGAGTAGTCATTTTTCCTAGAGAATCAACTAGATTCCACCAGCTTGCCATATGTTACCTATTAATCCTTTTTTTCTCAACAGACTAAGTAGATTTAATACAAATAGTTTTATTAGAAAATACTCAGAAACGCACATGATAACGCGGTATAAAATTAATTACAAGGACAAACACGACCTATTTATGCATACGAGGTATGGCAAATAAATAACGAGACTCTTGTGGGAAACCTTATTTATTGCAAATAAACTTATATTTAACTTTTATCTCCTTTAATATACTCTCCTCCCCTATCTATATGTACAACACTGTATACGAGTCTTCCATTGTTCAAAATGATGATGTAGTTCATCAATTGTCAGCCTCTTCAACAGCTCTGCCGTTTTTGCTTTTACATATTCAACAGACTGAAAACGTGTTCTTTTTAATGCACTTTTCACTTTTTGGAACAGGTAGAATTCATATGGTACGAGATCAGGCGAATATGGAGGATAATTGAGCATAATAATCCGCTAAAAACTGTTTCACAAGTAGGTATTTTTGCACAAACTTTGTCATGTTTAATTCACCATGCAAAATGTGTCTTACTGTTTCTTTGTTAATGTTTACTACATCGGCAATCATCCGAATTCTCAGACATCGGTCTTTCGGCACAATTTCATTAATTTTCTGAACGTTTCCTTCAGTTCTTGCAGTCACAGGTCGAACAGGACGTTCATTATCTTCGACTTCTTCCCCACTTTCAGGAAACCGTTTGTGCCATTCAAAAACTCGCACACGTGACAAAAATTATCACCAAACATCTAGTTTAACATTTGTAAACATTCTGTTGGTAATTTTTTTAATTTGACAAGAAATTTTGGGTTAATTCGCTGCTCGATTTTTACGTCAACTATTATCACGGTACTATTATGTGACAGTGTCCTCTACACTTAAAGTTCGAAAGTAAACTAAAGCAGACAGAGAGACGAAATTACGGGTTGTTATTTGGGAAGTATCAAGGTCAATGACATTCCGATTACAGCCTCGCCCGATGTGCCTGCGCGATGGAAGTGACGCATTCTCGTTATTTAATTGCCATACCTCGTATAATCTACTGTGTCTTATTAATGGTAAACATTAAATAAACTTTATAAAGTAAATTCTTCAAGAACCGGAGATTAAAAAGTGAAACGATAAGACTGAATCTGTAATAACTATATCACACAAGTATGATAATGATTTGGCAAAAAGTAAAACTGGACTACTATTACCAGCTTTCGGAGGAAATTAACATCATATTCTTATTCTGTCATCTACTTTACTATAACAGACTAAATTTAAGTAATTTCTGACATTTTATTTAAAACGTACATCAACGTGAACAAAATGTCTATCTACATGTAAAATGCTAAGACTTATAAAAATGCAATAGAATTTTAGCAAATATTCCGAGACAATAACGTCGGTTATGCACCAACCGCCTATTATTAGCCCAGGATATTTACCTTCAGATATCCATTTTTAGTTTAAATCGAGCTGTTGCTGAAAGAAATATAATCCATTTTCGAACAACAATAAAAGTAATTTCATGATGTACATAATCCAATGACTTATCGCTTAAGCCACTATATAGGCACTAATAAGAGCAATATTAGAAAAGCTTGTTTAGATCGCATTCGCAAAATTATAAAATCAATATGAGATTATGTTTTACTATATAAATTATTAGTCTATATATCACTGTGTAATTTTAGTAAAGAACATATTTGCCAAAATTGCATACAATTATGGTAATAGTTGAATTTGATGGAGCCTGTGGTTGATTAACTTAATCACTAAGGTTGATATATAACCCCTTTCCACATTAACTTTTGTAATTCTGTATACGCATTTCGACAACTAAGTTGTCATCATCAGCAGACAATTTCAAAGTGTCGCACCTGGTAAAACACGGTGAAAAACACCTGTACGAAAAACAAACTCCGTACGCGATCTACACCACTCAGAACCAAGATGTACACTGTTTCACCGTACAGGTGTTTTTTGCCGTATTTTACCAGGTGCGACACTTTGAAATTGTCTGCTGATATGACAACTTAGTTGTCGAAATGCGTATACAGAATTACAAAAGTTAATGTGGAAAGGGGTTATATATCAACCTTAGTGATTAAATTATGGTAATAATCTTACAAAAATTGATTAAAGCGAAGCTTTAAATGTATCATTAATAAATAAGAGGTCAAACATTCAATGCCTTTTACATTATACACAGCGCATTAAAAAAAGTTTCGGAATTGATTTTTGTATTTATTATAATCGCCCCTCTTCTTCATACAAACGCTTGAAAATCCGTAGATTCGTTGACACGCCTGCGCGAAGTTTTTTCCTAAAACGCTTGTTACGTTCCTTTATAATTTCAACATCATCAAAACCCTATGTTTTTAAAAAATTATTGATTTTGCAACAAAACAGCCTAGTGGAGCTAGATCCTGCGAGTGTATTGTTACTAGTAATACCAGATTTTTTAAAGTAACTTATAAGTAAACACGAATGCGCCGATATGGTAAAGATCTGGAAACACTCGCGATGTGCGTTTCAAAAGTGGACCTCTAATACCTTTATAAATATCTGCAGACACAGTTCGACGTACAGATTCGAATGTAAAGGATTATGTTTTAAGCATCGAAGAAATCGATCAGCATCGTTTTGACTTCATAGCGTGAACTTCGCCTTGGTACTTTGTTTTCAATAATTGCATCTCTTAAAAAGTTGTCATGGTTCGCCGACCACACAACGAAATATGAAGTTGTCATAAAGCATTCTTTGCTCATCGCGATGATTCGAAAGCTTTCTACACTGATATTGAGTAGAATCGTAAACAAATATAACAGCAGCAACGATCCACGTTCTTTTCAGTTGAAAATGGAGAGTCATCCTTCTCTAGATTTCAACTATCGATCCAAAATGTTGATATTTATCTGTGAAGGAGTTGAATTAAACAATTCCGTCGCCAAAATGTAAATAGCGATATGTATATCTTTAAATTCATGAAATTATTGACTCTCGAAATGTGCACTTTCGTTAAATGGATAAAGTTTTTCTAAATCAATTTACGAAAAAGCATGTAAAGCATGTTCTTCGTATGAGAATTTTTATTTTCTAAGAATTTGCACATTTAATTTGAGTCACGTTATAACAACGCGAATAAAGAGCCTCAACGGAAACCTCTAAAACACATAACCTGGCGGTTCATTGTGTAATATAATATTTATTTTTAAAAGACCAATACAAAAATTTTAGCCGATATACAACGAACGTTAAAACGGTCAAAAATTATATTTTTCTGAAATACACATGTCGCTGATAAGTAAAAGTTTTACTAAACGACAAGAAAGGACAGAAATAAAAGGATGAATTGCAAGGGAACACAATGATCAGGAACTTTATGCTGAGTTTTCTTTTATTAGGTATAAGGGTAAAATATTCACTATTTAATCCTTTTTTAAGTTAATTAAGGTATTAGTAATTTGATGTATTAATCTTTGAATGTAGATATTTTTAATTTTGCTTTTTATTAATTGTTATTCGAAGATTTTTTTAAATAGCTGTATTTCAGGTATCATTAGTCAAATTCTGTTCTATATTTAGAGTTTAACTATTTCATAAAGCAATTAATTAAATTATTAAAAAACGACCTTTTTGAGGATATCGATTATTCGCATACGTCGAAGCTATCAGAAAACGTGAAAGAATACCAACGTCAAATGATAATTCGAAGTTATTTAACAAAAACCAAGCTGATTTCTTACGTTCGACGAAGCCTAGTTTCACTACTATATTCCTGAATCTAAACGACAATCTCAATAGTGAATACATTATAGCAGCCTTCACACAAAGAAAGTCGAGACGCCATCAGCGGGATTTTTTGGGATTGGAAGGGGATAATGTTCAGGGGCAAATTGCCGAATTGCTAACGAATCGTATTCTACCGCTCTACTAGACAAACTGAAGAAAGCAATTAGTAAAAACAACCTGGAATTACTCATAAAAAAAGCTTGTCTTCCATCATGATAGACTGAATCAAATAAGAATTTCAGATTGTGTCTCACCCACTTCTTCTTCTTCTAAGTCTAGTTCGAAGTAACTTCCGTTTATTCCCCAAAACGCAAGTTTTTGTTGCTAAAAATAAGTTAAGAATGAAGAACTTATTGCATCAACAAAGCAGTATTTCACGGATATAATGAGAGATCATTATAAAAATGATAACTCTTCAGCATCATTGGTCTAAAAAGTCGAAGTTAAGAAAATATGTTAAAATATAACAAAAAATAAAACTAGTGTCATGATTGTTTATTTCATTTCTCATTTCAAGTCTCACTTCCCATTAAATCATTGTCGCGTTTAAAGACAAATATACACAACTGAAACTTAAGGTAATAATGTCTCTTAGAAAGAGGGAACTTGAGTCGCTCTATCGAAGGCACTACATTATGAGAAAAAAGTAATTTCGTCACTTGCAATAGTTAAAAAATATTAGAAGATAGATTTACGTAACCTTTTACTTTGTTAAAAGTATAACCTAATCAACTTAATGTAATAAACCTCGACAATATAACTTAAAAATACATTTTTGTTAAAAGTGAAATTCCTTGAAATATATCTATTTATATATGAAATTTAAAATACTGAAATAAAATATCAGGACTGTTACATAAACCACATAAAACAAGAATATATTTTACGATAATTACCAATTTTGTAGTAATTACCCACAAATCGACATTATTTGATGAAATGTGTTTCCTTGTAGTGGCGAAAAACACTGAAGCACGTTCAGTACGTTCATGTTATTATTAACAAATACATTATCCTTCTTATCGCCAATTTTAAAAAATATATGGTCGAAAAAGTATGTGTGTAACTCAATAAAATTTATATTTAAATTTATATTATTCTAAATAAAATATTCGAATTTCGCTTAGACAAAAAGAAAATATTTACACTGCTAGACGACAGAAAAATTACAAAACAAATTTTAATTTTCATTGTATACTTTGTGCAGAAATCAATAAATCGATATTTTTTTATAATAAAATATGCAACAAAATATTCACCACAACGGATATGAAATATTTATAAAATGTACTCACCAGTCATCCTAGTTTGTTTATTATAGGGCTTTAAAACTCCTCTTGAAACGCGCGCTTGTTTTTTCTTAGGAACTATTCTAATAACAAACTTTTCTCCTTCCCCCTTATTTATTATATTATTTTCTATAGCATCTACGTCGATGGAAAATTGTTCAAAAAGTCTCTCTTTTTCAAACGCAATCTCCTTTTCGAGTAAACAAGAAACTTCATCTGTTCTTGGCGATCCAAATAAGCATTTTTTTGCTTTGAAAATGCAATTATTTCTATTATCATTTTGCGTGTTCGAATCGTGAAAATCAAGGTACTTCAACGACACTTTTTCCATATCACATTGATAAGTACACATAGTTCCTACCTGCACTGCGCTGCGATTGAAACTGATGACTGTTCTGTTTCAAGCTTACTTTTCCTTAAGCTCCCACCTTTTTCCCCTACTCATTCATTGATGTCCATATGTGATTATTATTTCTTTCTAAGCTGTAATAAATACGAAATAAAGAATTCGTTTTCGTATAGATTGACTGTTGCACAGCCAAGAAATGTAGTTTAAAACTAAAAAAAAATGCGTAGATAATTATTAACGAAATAGTTTTCTATAATATTGCGTCATATTTATATATTTCCTGGATCTAATTTAATAGTTATAGAGTTTTGGTGTCTTCTTTCAGGATAGCCTCTAAAATGAACAAAAAGTTAATATACTAATTGTTTTATTAATACTAAAAGCAAACATAACTTTGTATTTGGAAAATTTTGTTGCAAATTTAGCAGTAAGCAGGAGTAATAGTTCCCGGTTTTAAGTATAGCAAAATTACATTTTCGCATGGGCAAATATATGATATTCATACATGTACTATGACCTACTTTGTATGTCATAAGACAAAATAAAGGTAATATTCCCAAATACTCCTAACTCAAAAAGGAAACCACCAAGAAAAAACTATTACATTTACAGAGTGAGTTAGGCGGATCGTACCAAACTCCAGGAATGATTCTACATATAAGAATAATTTTAAAAATTAATGTTGTTATCCGTTTTCTATGCATTTTCAAGTTGCAACGTCTTAACATAATTCTCCACACATATTAACTTCCAAACATTTTGTGCTTCGTCTAGATAGGGCGCTCGTTGCTCTTCCAATTGATTCATTTCTGTCTTTCATATCAGTTCAGGCATTTTTAACACGTCGAATTAGATGCGAATGTTGCTTCATCGATATAAACTACACGAAACAATTCAAGAATTATCATTTTTATCCATCGACAAAATTGCATTCTGGTAGCATAATCTTCCAATTATAGGTAGTGTACACGCTGTAGATAATATGGATGTAAACCTTGCTCGTAAAGTGTGGATTATGCTTGTTTGAGGAATGCCCACTTGAACACAAATTCTTCGTGAGCTAATCATTGAAGTTTCGTCTACTAAATGAAGAATATTTTCAACTTTATTTAAGCTACGTAGATTTGGACTTTCAGATTATATGTTAGCACTAGGTAGCATTCAGCACAGTTTGTTGAAAACTTTATGAAAACCATAAGCAAGCACCATATTTGCTGAATAAGTCTTTGGCACATAATCGTACACGCTCGTAAATTGAGATTAAATCATATTTTCATCAATGTTTTCAATACCTACACTGATATTGGTAAAGTGACTTTAATGTAAGACGCTGAAAGCAAGTGAGAATATGGAGATTGTTATCGCGTTGAAACTTGAAAACTGATAAAAAAATTGATAAAATTTGAGTGTTTTTTAAATTCTTTTTACCTGTAGAATATATTAATTAAGTCGAGTTAGTAATTAGTATTGAGTTTCTTATTATAATTATGATTTTGATTTTTTGGTAATTTTTATAATTTTGAGAAGTAATTATTAGTGCATACATAGTAATAAAAATTGATAGAGGGTTGGTACTAAAAGGTATTCCAATAAGACATTTCATTTTCAATAGTCCGCCCTTTTAACAGTTGTCGTGTCTCAACCTGTAACTACTTGACAGATGCGACATTAATAAAAATGGAACGATATATGCTTCAACAACGCATTGAAATTATTAAAATTCACTACAAAAATAGTGAAAATTTCGCGGTCACAGTTCGCGAAACTAAAGCATTTTTGGGTCGTGAAGCACCTTCTCGGCCAGCAATTGTGAAACTGGTGAAAAAATTTGAGCTGCTGGGACAAGTTAGTGATGTGAAGAATCTAACTCGTGCACGTCGCTCAAGAACAACTGAGAATATTGCTGTTGTAGCCCATAGTGTTGAGTAAAACCCAGGTTTGTCCATTTCTCGTCGATCTTTGGAATTGAGCATTTCACAAACGACATTACACCGTATTTTGCATAAACACTTAGATCTCACGGCTTTTAAAGTTCAGTTAACACAAGAATTCACGCCTACCAACCATCAACAACGCCTTTGCTGATTGGGTCCTTGAAATGCATTAAACCCGAATTTCATCGAAAAATTATCTTGAGTGATGAGGCCCATTTTCACCTCGGAGGCTACGTTAACAAGCAGATTTGTCGTATTTGGGACTCGGAAAACTCAAGAATTATTGCTGAAAAGCCATTCTCAACGTGTGACTGTTTGGTGCGGTTTTTAGTCTGGCGGGTTCATTGGACCTTACTTTTTCGAAAATGAGGCTGAAGCAACTGTTACGGTGAACGGATTGCGCTATCGAACGATGATTAATGATTTTGTATGGCTGGAATTGAAAGATATTGATGTGGACGATGTTTATTTTCAACAAAACGGCGCTACGTGTTACACAAGTAACGATACCATCGCTCTTTTGCGTGAAAAGTTTCCTGGCCGTGTGATTTCGCGAAGAGGCAATCACAATTGTGATTTAACACCTTTAGACTTTCTTCTTTGGAGCTACGTGAAAAATAAGGTCTATATGCCGATGACCCACAATTGATTCAAGACCTCAAAGATGGAATTCGTGAAGTTATCGACGACATACAGCCGCAAATGTGCGAATTGGTGATGGAAAATTTCATGAAAAGAATATGGTCCTGCAAGCGTAGCCGTAGCGGCCATTTGGCTGATATTGTTTTTCATTATCAATAGAATACCCTCCTCTTTACAATTAAATAAACATCCGATGATTTCCCTTAAAAATACTCGTTCTTTTTCACATATCAAAATGAAACCTCTTGTTGGAAGACTAGTTAATATGTAGTAGCATATAAGCATGACATACAACAACTCATGTCCTCATGTCCTTTTACAATCTACATTTATTAGGTACTAAGTACACATATCAAACAAAATACCATTCACTCCTTCAATCAAACAATGAATTTCTCGGCTATAATAATTATTTTGCAGGATATTGGTCCGTTTCGCCCATTCCACTTATCTGGAAAACGTTGCAATTCTTACATTATAAGCTGGTGTGCCATCATGCATAAAATACATGTTGGCTCTGATATTTAATGAAATATTATCCAAAATTTCTTCCAACAAATTTACGTCGTATTTAATTGCATTTAGACTGTACGGAAGAAATATTAATACTACAATTTGAAGGTTTAAGTGCCTTAATGAAATTGTGATTGTTGAAGATACCATTTCTGGTACACACGCATTCGTTATTTCATAAAATAAGTGCCCAAATATTTTTATCTTCTTGAATTTTGTTTAAAATTGTGTTGCAAATTGTTAACTCACATACTACAAAATAGAAACGGCAGATGTTGCTATATTCTAGTCTTAAACTTTAATCTTCATTTTACTCGCTGTTGCTATACAGAAATAGTCTAGGAATCTTGTGACTGTATAAAATCTAACACACCCTGTAAAGGACCTGAGTTGTCACCACAATCTTTTCCTAATTTTTTAATAATATTATTTGAGACCTGATAATGTATTATTTATAAATACATATAATTGTATCATAATATAAAAATAATATATTATTTTTAAATATAAAACGGAACTCAAAGATTGAATAAGTAATGGTTCTCGATGGTTCTCCTGTATCTATAGAGATTTATTACCAAAGCGAATGTGGTCTCAAAACCAAAACTCATTCTTTTTTACCGCAACTTGTGACTCATCTTGTGATATAATTGTTAACGTTCTCTTGTCGATCGTTCTACGAGCGATGGTTCTTTCTTGTTTTATCTAATAAAATTTGTTTTATCTTATAAAATAGTTCATAACTCTCGCTTGTGTTCTGCAGTTCCTTTGATTGATGTTATCAGGTCTTTCAAATAGAATTTAATTACATTTTATCCTGCAGCTGTTCACGTTCCCCCTAACACTTCTCTTGATGAGTTTGATCTTTTTGTTGTGGAACCCTCAAAACTGTTTTGTTTGGCAAACCAATTAATTTATTCGGTGATTTTAGTTTACCAAGAAATGTGGTGGATTTTTTTTCTTGCAATAAATGTTGTTCATTTAACTACTACAATATTCTTAATCTTAAACAATCTATTATAACAATTATTATTTATTATAGTAGATACAATATTTGGTCTCATTACTTCCAATATTGCCTGTAATACTCTAGTCACGTCGGCTAATTTCCCATTTGTTCCTGTTGATGTTTATTGTTCGCCTTAATACATATATCTGGAGTTCTTTCATCCTCTATGCGGCAACAGCTTGCACTTTTATCAAATTAAAATATTATAAATAATTTTCTTAGAACGGATCCACTGCCTACATAATGATCTTTTGGATGCCGGTTGGTCATTTTTGGAACGTTTCACTGTGCAATGGAAAATTTTTATTTTATTCTTTATAATATTTTAAACAGATATTTTATGTTATTAAATATTCTTCTCTCTCAACTAGATCTAAATATCATATATTGTTCATAGCTAATATAATTTGCAACTTGAAATTAAAAGCATAGTGTCGACCCAAATGGAAACGTACACAGAATCATTTCTTTCTCGAAAGATCAAAAAACTTCGAAGAATATGGAGATGATATTGCCGCTTTTATTTTTTTTATCTCAGACGAACTGACGAAACCATCAAAGTTCATTCAAGAAAAGTTTTTCAATATATTCGTACCAAACAAGACACAACGCGTATATCTAAAAGTTCATTCTACTTTGATAAATTTCCTCAGAGTATAGAAGACTCTTTTGCCTATAAGTTTTATTCCACACATCCTCCTAGCATGAATTCTCCTCTACATGCACCTTAACCATTTGCCCATACCATTACCGCCGGTCTCTAAAGAGGAAGTAATTGATATATTGATTACGTTTCTTCAAAACGAAATTTCTAGTTGATGATTTAATCCACATTTTTCTTTCACATAACACAAGATTTTCATTAGCTAACCTTCAAAATTAATTATTAATTTAGAAATTCGAACTGTAACTTAAACGATCATGTGGAAGGTTGCTAGAATTTGTCCATTTTTCAAGAAGGACAACACTCGTGATAATAATCATAAACCAATTGTAATTTTATCAAATTTTGATAAAATTTTCAAAAGTGTTGTTTATACTTGGCTACTCAATACCAAATCAAGTATTTCATCCTGTCAGAATGAATTTGTCCCTAAAAGACCTACTGTAACGAGTCTTGTGGCCATATGTCAATTTATTAGTGAGGAACTTGACGCGCGTGGCCAAGTAGATGTCATTTACACTGATTTTGGTAGTATTTTGTTTACAGTAGACCATGGAATTTTACTTGCTAATTTGTCAGCTTTTGGTTTCAGTTTTCCTCTTGTTGTTGATGTCATATTTGGCAAGCAGATCAATTTATTTTTACTACAATAGCTGTACGTTAATCCAGTATTCTCCTTCGTCTGGGGTTTCGCAGGGATCTCATTTGGAATCTGTTGCTTGTTCTTTTTATCAATGACTTATTTGTATCGTTGTCATGTCCTGCACTCGCACATCCTGATGATTAAAAGTTTATCATTCTATCAAGATCTGGGACGATGTCTTTCAGTTACAATACGCATATGTTCTTAATATAGTTACATGGTAGTTTTCTACTATAGTTCAACATTAAGTAATGCTGTTTTGTCTCTCACTCGAAGAAAATTTATTCTATTGACTCAATATATTACATTAATGACTGCAGTCTCACAAAGTCGATAACGTTAAGGATCTAGATATTTTATTTGATGCACACCTAAGTTTTGTTTCACATATTAACAGCATCTGCATCCAAAGCTTTAGGTTCTGTACTGTGCACGTTATTCGTTAGTCTTGTTATCAGCGGACTACAATATGCTTCGTCCATGTGATTACCGCCCTATAGTTTTTTGCATTTGGCTATAGAAAAGGTTCAACGATGTTTTTTAAAGTACTTAAGTTACAGAATTGATATTTGGTAATTATTATTAATTTTAACAATAAGAACTCTCCATGAATAAATTATACAATACAAAAACATTTAGATTAAAGGTCTTAGGCCTGTTTTCTCTTAACTTCTGTTAAAAAAATCGTACAATACATATCGTGTGTACTCTAAAATTCAGGAAAGAAATTACTGTCTTCATTACTACAATCTTGTTTATGCCTTTAAATAGATTGTATTTAGTAAATTCTGGGTTTGGCGCATGTTTTTCAGAAGCTTTTCCCTGTTGCTCTGATAATTCAATAATTCTGCTAATCCTATCTATTTCAATAGAAGAAGTAGCAGAAGTACAATATAAAATGAAAAATTTTGACAGTACAAGTTGTAAACTTAATAGCTAGATATTTGCTTCTTCCAGAATGACGACTTAGTCAAACATTTTTGATTTCATTATATAAACACACCTTCGACTATTCATTTAATTTAATTTGGATAATCTATCGATAGCTTCTCATGTACATAAGTAGGTGTAATGTTACGCTTATATGATGAACAGTGAATTCCCGCACACACAACAAAAGTTACTGTCTTCTTTTCGTCACACTTAACATAATTTTTTCATTGAGCGCTGTTTTTTGCTAACAGTTGGAGTTGGTTCACTTTCGTGTATTCAGACACACCTATTTTAATAAGTTAGGATATAATGAAGTATATATATATATTTCGTCACCTGTTACTATTTTAGAAATAATTCGAGATTCTTTTTCATCAATATTTACTAAAGTAGGTGTTATATTATTGTCGTTATTTTTTTGACATTATATTGTCTTTATTTGTTTTTAACAATGATTTAGTTCGCTTCATTTTCTTCAGCACATCCTCTTAAAATGTGTTCCAATCTATTACATAAAAATACTAACCTTTTGTGACTAATTTAAATAATACGAACAATCCTATAATTAAATGAGCTAATGTACTATATTTTATACACATTTTATACAGTTTTAAATATAATTTTAATTTAAAAGTATGTTAAAAATTTATTTAAAAAATTATAATATCATAATAATAATATTTATAATAAAAATTATAATCTCATCACTCATCACTAGATTGTGAATAAGCTATATGCATGTTTGAAAAGAATAAATTAGTAAACTTGATTCCTACTAAAATTTTGATAAATAAATACAGGTCAGTCAAATTTATTAGCAAATCAAAATGCTCAGATTTAAAATTGGTTATTGTTATTAAATGTTGTTGGTAAGTTTATATAAGTTAATAGACATCCTATTAAATGATCAAATGTTAATTGCACATATACACTGATATTTAAGCATCAAACCGGGTTAAATCAATTAATTTTATTATATATTATCAAATAACATTACTTTTAATGTAATATGTGATTATTAGTATATATATACGAGGGAGCGTTTTTATATTCGCGGAATGAGCGGGTTGTAGAGGGGTGAGTAGGCGCATTGGGGGCGTGGCCTGTGCAGCAACTCATGATTAGTATAAATACGAAGTTTCATTGTTATTAGACAGTTAGTCTTTGAGCTATCGTCAACCAAGTAACATAATCAGGAGTGAAAAATGAAATATGGAAAAAATCGAATATCGTGCCGTTATAAAGTTCCTTACCAGGCAAGGAAAATCAGTCGCGACCATAATGAATGAGATGTCATTGGTTTACGGCGACTCTTGTCCAGGAAAAACCATGGTGTACAAGTGGCATAGTTTATTTAAACAAGGAAGGGAATCCCTTGAAGACGACCCGAGGTCGGGCAGGAGCATTGAGGTGACCACGCCAGCACTTAACAAAAAAGTTGAACAAATTGTACTCGAAGATGCTCGACTAAAGAAGAAACAACTCGGAGAAATGGTTGGAGTATCCGATACAACAATTTTTAAAATCCTACACGATCATCTCGGCATGTCTAAGGTCAGCGCAAGATGGGTGCCGAGAATGCTCACGCCGCCGCAAAAACAACAGCGCGTAGAGTGTTCGCGTACATTTTTGGACCTCTGTAATGAAGACAAGGATGGTGTATTGAGTGGAATTGTTACTGGAGACGAAACTTGGGTTCATCATTATGAACCTGAGTCCAAACAAGACTCCATGCAGTGGCATGAAAAGGGCATAGCACCTCCCAAGTAATTTAAAGTGTCACAATCAGCTGGGAAACTCATGGCAACGGTATTTTGGGACTCGGAAGGAATATTGTTGATTGATTATAAAGATAAAGGTGTTTCTATAACCGGAGAATATTACGCTTCAATATTAGAGCGACTAAAAGAAGCCATTAAAGAGAAAGGACGGGGAAAATTGACAAAAGGTGTTCTGCTTTTGCACGACAACGCGCCCGTCCACAAGAGCCGCGTTGCGTTAGCTGCCCTGCATAAGGTGGGCTTCGAAATTGTGAATCACCCACCCTACAGCCCAGACCTGGCCCCGAGTGATTATTACCTGTTTCCGAAAATGAAAAAAGAGCTGCGGGGTAAAAAATTTACTGCCGATGATGAAGCCAAGGAGGCAGTTTCGGCGTATTTTGCAGATAAAGAGAAATCATTTTTTTATGAGGGTATAAATAAATTAATTGAAAGATGTGAAAAATGTATCCGTCTTGCAGGTGAATATATTGAAAAAGAAAAATAATTTGGTTTTTTTATTTCCACCCCTTGTCCCCCATTCCGCGAATATAAAAACGCTCCCTCGTATATATATATATATATATATATTTCATTTATACGATATGTAAATACAAAGTTGCAGATAACATCGAACCCTCTTGAAGATAAGGCAGGAACTGAAAAAAAATAAAAACACTTAGAGTTAAATAATATACATTATTTAAAACAACAGATATTCTACTTATAAATATAATACATAATACGTAAATAGTAATGCCAGTTAATACAACACCTAAAAATATATATGTATATAAACCGATAGCAATGTTTTTAAACAAGAAAATAGACGTGCCTTAAGATGTTTGTGCATGCGTGAAAGCAATCTTTAGAGTGCATAAAAATGCACTTCTACACACTGTTCGATCACTATACAAAACTTCACCTCTATGATTAGTAGTGAAGATTTGCAATTTTGTGGCGTCATTCGAAATAGGAATACATTAAGATCTATCATAGAGAGTCGTTTGGAGGGTCACTGAATGAAAAGTGGAAGAATACAGCAGAGTGTTGCTGATGTATTGGGACTGAGCCAAAAAGTAATTGTTAGACTTTGATATTGCCTTTTGCAAACTGGAGGTTCTCAATGAAGACAAGGACAAGACCGACCGACATCAACCATATCAAGAGACGATCGATATATACCTGACTTGGCGCGTAGAAATCACGCTCTTATTGTAACCCAAATAAGAAGTCAGTTTGGAGTAGTTACCGAACAGGTCAATCCAAACAATAAAACAACACAAAATCATTTGCATATACATATCTAGTTCATATGTCAAATGAGATATGAACGTATCAGTGGAGAATATAATGAAAGGGTGCGGTATTATTCAGTGCCAAATCCGAGTTTACGTTGCAACAAGATAATAATCGTATCCTGATTTGGCGTAACCATGCCCATCCAATAAAATTTTTTTCGTGGAAAGGCCTAAGTATGACTGATTGAAACTATAGACAGTAGCAATTGGAGCAGAATTAACTTTTGTGTACGATAAGACTCGCCTCTACCGAGTATAAGCATCGTAAACAATTTAATTAATAAAGTTAAAATAGAGAGAATGGAGATGAGATGTTATGGGCAGGCGTGCTGTCACACAAAATGTACAACCGGAAGGAGAAATGGGACATGATTCCACAAGAAATCCTAATCCGATCCATGCCATTAAGATGCCAAACATTTTTAAATGCTCACGAGATGATACAGATTATTAAGCTCTTTTTTAAAAATTATTGCAATAAAACTTGTATAAAATTGAGTATTCCTATATTTCTCTGGAATTAAAAATGCAACATTATTCTCTTTCAATTATTATGAGATATCTGTTAATTGTTTTGAACAAAGTATTCAACACAGAATACATTTAATTAATTGCATTTATAATATACTCTATTTTTCTGCAGTATATATGTTATTAAAATTTGCAATTAACTTTTGTAACCTTAGTAACTACAATAATAACGAATATACATTTTCTAATTTTATCGGTGTTTCGATTTAGTCATACTGGTAAATATACTATAATAAAGTGATTTTATTTTCTCTATGTTATTTCTATATCATTTCTATATCTGAATATTTTAAATTTTGGTTTCGTTTTTTTTAATGAAATATGCAGGCTTATATTAAATTCACGCTGTAATAACGCAAAATATCATTTGCGATGTAGTTACTTTCTTCCTCCAACATCTTAAAACACCAGCGTTATTTAAAAATATCTACTTGAGATTACATTCCAACAGACTGTTAATTTCTAATTAGTGTATTTATATCAGTTACTAAAAATAATTCATATTTGCTAAGTAATACAAACACGCCAAATATTTATAAAAACAACATTTAGAAAACAAAACTTGAAATTAATACGCGTATAAGAAAACTATAAGACGAAAAATTTTTAAGTTTCACAAAACATTTCTGAAAGCAAGCCCAGCTAAATGAAATTCTTAGTTTTAGTCGCGACCATTATAGGTCAACCCTGTATTGAAGACTAAATTGAATAATTTCTTGAATACCTGTATCAGTTCGAACTAGCTTCAGAGGAAGTCACGGTTAGGCTCGAGAATAAATTGAGAAATAGATCCTTCCAGAAAATGTTAGTAGTATTAATACGAGGGTAGCCGTTTATATTTCGGGAAATATCGGTGGCAACACTGTTAGTGTTGCCACCGATCTGATGATTGCATCGTGAAGTTTATTAATTTTGACAATATATTTACCTTGACAGTTTTATTATCCGGTCGCTACTTCTATTGTTCACAGTAACTCAAACTTAGGAATTCAAACTTAGACGGCGTTCTTTGGACGATGAGTTTCGTGAAGGTTGTCCCACAAATGTTGTTGTGACAATGCAAGACCGTCGTGTGAGGCATCCCTAGGTATTAGTAACACCAGCGTGCATAAGATCCTGCATGAAAATTTAGCCGTTAAGAAGCTATGTTCACGTTGGATACCACATAATTTGACAACCGCTCAAAAAAGGACTCGCGTCGATTGGTGCCAGGAAATACACAAAAAATAAAATGGCGGTGCTTCAAAGAACATTTAGTAGTCACAGGTGATGAATCTTTATCTATACATATGAGCCCGATAGTAAACAGCAGTCGACTGTGTGGATATTCCAAGATGACCCAAAACCAACAAAAGTTATTCACGCTCGACGCACATCGAAACAAATGGTCGCCTGTGTTTTTGGAGAAACCGGTCACGTTGCAATCGTGCCTTTAGACAGTTGTAGAACAGTTAATTCCGAATGGTACACAACTAATTGTTTGCCAAAAGAAGAAATAAAGAAAACAAACCGAAAACGACATTCTCCACCATAACAATGCGAGCTCTCACAGATCGGTCCAAACAATTGAATATTTGACCAGGCAAAACACTGAATTGATGAGCCATCCGCTGTACAGCCCTAATGAAGAATAAATTTCGTGGTCAACGGTTTTATACAAAAGATCTCATTTCGCGATGACAGTGTTCAAAGGATTAATAGGTAGCAAACCAAATATTAATAATTGACAAAACCAATCTTTTTAAGAAAATATTTACCTTTTTTGTATCCCACTATCTCTTTTTTGATGTCTCTGACCTTTCTCAAACTATACTCGGACAACATATTGTAATGGTGAACTGATTTAAAATTATATTATATAATTATCGAATTCAATGACAGCAAACCGGCTTGCTCTAAAACAATAATTAGCACATTCTGAAATTAGCTGAATTGCCAATAATGCAAAAATAATTAGTATTGTGTTTCTATAGTGGAATATTTCTACTACAATTAGACAAAAATATCCAACTGCAATTTCTGTGTCACAAGCAAAACTATGTTTGCAGAAGCAATTTTAAGAAAATATAATCATATTTTGAGAATAATATGAAATAACATAATAATAATCATAAATATGTAAGGAAAGAAAAGCACTACAACATCCTATAATTTGGAAATTCTTGGAAAAGTTGACTTAGTTTATCAGATACAGAATCATGATGAAGAAGAAGATGCATTTATTCCATATTCCGAACGCATGCTTGAAATTTCACCTAGCAAATTTTATTAACCACCTTGACCTGATTCATCCTAACAAACTACGCACTGATTAGCAATTTTGTGCGTTGCCTTAGTAACTATGTTTCATCCTATTCAATTCACTAACAATATGTAATAATATATAACTTATCCACTATTGTTTTATAATAGTAATAACAATAAGAATATATGAGATAAAACGAACTTTACTTTTAGAACGATTTAAGCCAATTTTAACCATTACGGAATAACAATTTTCGAAATGATTAATTATTCGCTCATATATATTACATACAATCATCAATTAAAATAGAAATGATTACAAGGAGAGAAAATATTAATAAACGAACAATTTGAAAGCAAAAAAAAACTCGATGAATAAATTTTATAATAAAAATAAAACGAACAGCGCTAACACTTACCGGATTAATTTCATAAATAAAAAAAAAAGATTTATGCTATCATCGTTTCATTAGGTGAAACGTAACCTTGACACTATTTTCTTAAGATAATTGTCGACATATTTTCCGATTAGATTGCCATAAATAAGTACAATATTATATTAAATTCATTTGCTGTTCCGTAAATGTACTACTTTCACTTTTTAGCTTGATTATTACTTCATTTAGACAAATAGAAGGAAATGACAGAAATAAATCCCATGTACCTAGAAGAGTTTAGAATTCTAATAACTTTTAAGCACGTGAAAGAAAACGAATGAAATTGTTTTATAAACGAATCGCAAACATCGTGCAGTAGTTTGATAGTACAATGGCTTACCTATTAATTTATCAGTTGGAAAGACATGAGTTCAATTGCCTTCGTCTATGTCCGAGAATACTTGTTGACTGACCTGAAAAACTTCGTTAACATACACATACACAGATATTTCTAAATCAATTTTAGTAAAGTCTAACGTATTGTAGAGAAGAAACAAAATTTGATAATAAGTAATAAATATTGAAAAACTACTAATATATTGTGATGAGAATATACAGAGTGTAACAAAAATGGTGGATCGACTATATACAAACGGCTTCTACAACAAAAAAATGAAAAAATTGTATATAAAAGTATGTCGTAAAGCGATTCTATAATGAGTTACATTTACTTGAAGCTTCTCAATAATAATAATCTAATTAATTGTACAATAGTGGAAAATTATACCTGGAAGAGATGTGAACATACATTTGATATATTATTACATAAAACATTGTAATAAGAAACAAAAACACTTTACGCAAACCGTTTCCTACCGTTTCCCTGTACCAAATGAGAAAACGGTCATATAAGATTAAGATTAAGGCAAACAAGATCTCTTACAAACCGATAGGCTTATATTGCAGAAGACCACAAACTACAAAAACTTCGAGTTTGGATTAGTTTTTGTTAAATTGAATTGAGCAAAATCCAGATGATAATTCTCCAAGAATTGTATTGGCGGAAGGTGTTGTTCACATGGCTGTGTGGCAAATTTTAAGAACCAACCAACTTTATCCGCAGTATTTGCAAGGAGTACAGGGCTTTAGTGAGAATGATTTTTTACGAATAGCTTTTTGTGAATGGTTATTGGAAACGTGTAAGAACTGGTATCATTAATTTTCACAATTTACATTGCTGGCAAGAGCCATTCGTTCAGACCCAAAATCAATAGATAGATACTATCAGACATAAACCACTCATTATTTGTGGAAAACTGCACGTACTATGTTTTTTCTTCACTTAATTGTAGCCCATTTGCCTGAAACCATTATTAGTTTCTTCTAATGCTGTATTTATGTTCTGGTTTACTTTTTCCCTTGTTTCTCCAGTTTCTAGGGATCTATTATCAGAACACAACGAGGTTCTTACTGGTGTAATAAATAAATATATATAATAAATATATATAATAAAATATATTATTTCCATATATTATAAACATCAAGGCGCCAAGTATGGACTCTTGTTGAAACCGCTATTGTACTGGTACCGTCTAAGATATTTTTTGACTGACTTTTACCCCATTGGAGATCTATCAGACGGCTAAGATGTTAAAAGCTTTCGCTGTATACCTCCATCGCCATAATAATATAACTTTTCAAGCAATATGCATGCCTTGCCATATAGAAAGCTTTACTGAGGCCACAGCAAGTCAGTTCAACTTGTTTCTGGTTATCGAATTCCCTAATAATTGTCTGAATCACTTCTAATATTTCTGTTGCAGTTTATTTATTTTTCCTATAGCGGCGGTGATTGCTGGTCAAATAGTTTCTTTCAGTTAGAGTTCGATTTGAAATAATCCGTTCGAATATTTTTTAAATAACTAGCAGAATTGCTATCAGCCGATAATTATAAAAATCATTTCTCTCCTTCCTTTTTCGTAAATTAGAGTTTGCTGGTTTTAATTGCTGAGGATATAATCCTTCTCTAAAGTACTTATTCTTGATTATTGTCAAAGGATAGATGATTTCGTCGACAATTTCTTGTAAGACGTATATCAATATTCCATATATGTATATATCTTGTGTATGGTTAAGGTTCTTAATGGTTATCGGCACTTCAAATTCATTAGTCATTTAAATAAGGCAATTTTCTTGCCCAAACTCATATTTGATAAATAATCACCAGTATTCTCAATTCTGATACTTTTCGTTTGTTTCTCTATGCTTATAAAAGTAATTATTTAAGTCATTGGGTAATAAATCGGCTGCTGTTTCTATTGTTTGTTTTCGTTTCTGTATTAATTATAACATATAGCTTTCTATCTGTTACTCATACTTCGTATACACTCAGCATTATGTACATATGTTTTGCATTACTTACGAATACAGTTTTTCTTATTACCTCTATATACTTTGCAAGCTTATTCATCTCCTTTGTCAATATGTCTATCAGTACAGTGTGATCAATAAAGACTGATTTGACTATCAATTCGGAACCAGATATTCCAGCTTTTTAAATTTACAAGCCTGGGAAAAATATAAGCAGTGTAACAACGTATTGACCTATTATTTTACAATTCTTCGCTTCTAAACTTCTAGACATGATCACTTAAATTATACAACAGAGCCACCACATAGTGTATGCACTCAACGAAGCCTTAGATAAAAAGAAGTATTATTCAACATCATATTTATCCATCAAATCTTTCAGAACAAGAGGGAACAGCAAAACTTCTACTTTCATCCAACTAAAGTTGGTGTTCCTCAGGTAAGTGTTCTGATACCAATCTTAATCTGTTACATACCTGTCCTCCCAACAATCGACTAGATCATCACAATCAAAAAAGTTCAATAAACCCTTACCACAATAATATTCGTATTCTGAATATTTTTTCGATAACTAAGTTATCATCATCAGCAACAACTGTGCGCAGTGTCGTGTACGAACTCGCAGTAAAGTACACAGAATAAACAGTGAAACACTACACAAATATCAAACTAACACTGAACTACATTACAGGGTCTATGTGCGTTATCGTGCTGCTAATTGCTACCACTGATGATGACAATTTAGTTGTCTAAATACGTATTCAAATATAAATGTGGTAAGGGTTTTTTTACCTTATTAATTATTCACTTGACCACAGTCTCCAACATAGATTACTTTTAGATTATCACAAACACGTTTGCAGACAATATTGCATTCCAGACTGTCCACGAAGAGGCTATAACCACTCTTCCAAATAGTAATGTAGCTCGTGAAATTAAAAATGAAGATAAATGAAACCAAATCTCAACATATAATGTCGACTTGTCAGTTCGTACGCCGGTCTCATTTGTTGGTGAACACTTATTCATTGTTATGTCTGCAATTTGTCAAAACCTATTTAAGAGAACAGCGTATCTCTATCAAGTTTTCTGTTAAACGAATAAGCCACGGAAACAAAAGAAGCATTCAAGGACAACTCTTTGGATCAAACACAAATTTACGACTGGTTTACAAGCGTCAGAAATAGCTAAATCTCATTTGACAACGACGAATGTTTCAGACAACCATCAACCAGCATTGCAAGAATATGTTGTTGGTATTTGAAACGTAGTTGTGAATGATCGTAGACAAGCCATTTAAACATTGTGAGAGTATATAAAAAAAACGCGTCCCACTATAATAATGAGAGGTCACATACCACTTTCATCATGCAACATGGTCTTTGTACTTGGCACCTGCGACTTTTTTATTTTCCCAAAGATGAAAATTAAGATAAAAGTGCATTGCGGTGTGCATTTTTTTATGACAGAGGTGCTGGGAATGATATTTGCTCTCCCAAGAAGGCTACTTTAATGGTAACAAAAGTTAATGAAGTCTTGGTAAATTTGGTACGTAGACTTCCGCGGTCGTGGTCCATGCTATCTGCTTCTGGGTTTCCGGGCTGGAACCGCGTCACTAGTATATCTGCCGACGTTTCGTACCCATTTGTATGGGACATCTTCAGGGCTGAACTACTGCACTGAAACAGTTTCAGTGCAGTAGTTCAGCCCTGAAGATGTCCCATACAAATGGGTACGAAACGTCGGCAGATATACTAGTGACGCGGTTCCAGCCCGGAAACCCAGAAGCAGATAGCAAAGTCTTGGTATTTTACAATTTTATTTATCCCTACATTTCCGGAACTTTCTGGTACCATCTCGTATTTTGCAAAAAAATCTGTCCACACAGTATATAGTAGTCAGAAAATAAAAATGGTATTCTTTTCTTTTTTTAATATGTTGGTCGTTTTACTCTAACTATAAATTTTATTCTTCCACGTTTGGGTTTTTGACTATTAGAGACAGTAAAACAAGTTCATATTAACGACGTTAGGGAGCATACTTCTTTTTGTTTCAAGTTATTTATTTAATTGTTTTTCTTTTTCTTCTTTTAACAAAATTACATCGATTATTCATTATGACATAGATTTTTTATTAAATATTAACATTTGTATTATTTTTTTTATATTAATATTTATAAGTAAGTAAACAGATATACACATGCACTTATAAATATCAATATATTTAAAGAAAATATAAAAATCGATCAAAAAAATACAAATGTAGAAAATGTAGAGGAAAAACAGTTAAATGAATGACTTGGAAAACAGGTAAAACGCCCCATGAAACGTCATTAATATGAATTAAGTGTTTCATTATCCCTAATACTGGAAAACTGAAACATAAAACAATAAAATTTTATAACAAACATCATTATTATAATTGTTAAAAAATTATCTTATTATTAAAATATATTTTAATTATAAATTATTTTATTTCAAGTTAAAATTTTTATATATTCACATTTTGATACCTCTCACAGAACTTTTTCAAGAAGTTCTTAGACAGTACACTTGATCTACTGTAGTAACATCTGTGAAAGGCCAAAAAGAAAACCGAAAAATTAAATAAACCGTCTAACCCAATTAAAAGAGTAATTCAACCAATTAACTATCCTCTATATTTATTAACAAATAAGTGGATGTTTGTGTTATTAGAGCACTTGAAGTTTATAACATTACATGCTTATTAGATTAAGTAGACTATTTCACGTCTAAATAAACTTTAGGATTCGTTTCTGACAGGTCATGCTCTATAATCATTTTCAGCCACATTAAATGTTATAGAAATTTCTTCCCGACATAAGAACAAATTAATATTTCTTATTACTAAAATCTTAGTAAATTTTATTAATACCTCTCAAATTCTGAATTGTATAAACACTATAACAGTGGTAAAAATAGAAAAATATTATATAAAAAATAAAAGAATTTATGCTTAATAGATAACAGGTAATATATACAGTAATACTAGAAACATATTTTCAATTTTTTATATATGAATAGGACCAACTGCATATATGACATTTGTAGTTGGTATAAACTGGTAATTGTTATTTTCGAAAATAAGAGGGTTGATAAAAAGATGTATGTAGGTACCAAATATAATTTTTGTAAAAGTCAGTGCAAATGTACGTTACTAATGACAATAAGTAGAGTATAAACGCCACTTGAATACGACCAATCTACAAAATAAAAGATTCGTTTGCAATAACAAAATACTTTATTGTTCAATAATGAGTACTTTTGCCATTATTTCTTATAACCTCAAATAGTCGGGATGGAATGGAATTATACAGGGTTCTCAAGTAGTCAACGGGAAGTTCCGCCCAACTTCGTTTCAGCGTCTGCTCTAGTTCGTCAGCGCACTGAATTGGGTAGCATTGGAGTACAATTTACGCGACAACCATCCCCAAACATTTTCTATGATGTTCAGGTCGGGGAGAGCGATGGCCAATCGAGAACCTCCATGCCTTGTTCTTGAAACCAGCGTCGAACAATGCGCGCGGTGTGAATACTGGCATTATCCTGTTGGAAAATAAATGGCCCACCTGCCATAACGTAGGAAAATTTGTCTTTCACCTGTTGCAGCAGCTGGACGTACTTTTCCGAATTCTGTCTGCCCTTCACTATTGCTAAATCAACAGGTCCGTTATAGGAAACAGCTCCCCATACCATGACTGAACCAACATCGGCTCGCCTTCGTGACTGAATCACTTCATCTTACGTAAATCGTGGAAATAATAAGAAAACCCATCCGGGCCATCTAAATTAAACTTCTTCTCGTCACTGAAAATAACAGTTTGCCATTCTCTTGTCCACCCCATTTTTGCTTGAGCAAACTGAAGACGTGCAGTGCGCTGAAATTCCCTTAAAGGAGGCCGTCGTTTAATTTTCAAACGTTTTAAATGCGGACAGGTCTTCAGTAACTTCTGTACAGTTCTTACCGATGCATTCGTTCCAACGTTATTCGCGATTTGTCTTGCAGTTAATGCCGAATTCGATGCTTCGCGTAATATGGCTCGACGTTCTCTCTTAGTTGTAACGGATGTTGTTCGCCCTTTAAAACGTTTTCCATAATTCGCGCGCGATCCCTAATAAAATTGTTCACAACCTGGTGTGATCGACTTATTTTCTTTGCAGTAGGCCTTGAGGAATACCCTTCTTGATGGAACGCTTTAATTTTTCCAATTTCTTCCATACTTAAGCACTTCTGTCGTCCCATCGTTGCACAATACCCTTAATTACAGATGTTTGTTTATCCGGATACACGTTGTAACTCGACACTCATCCGGTAGCTTACTATTAAATACTGGTCGCCAACCGGCGCGGTGCATTTTATATGTATGTGGTACTTATGTCACCCAATGCATAACGTTAGGCACTATTGCGCAATAATGCGTATTATTTGCCATATCATACCATTACAAACTTGCATTGTATTTTTAGTAAATGAATTGTTTTTCAAACCACCGAGAGCTTGCAACAAGTCGGGTGGTCCTATTCATGTTGCGCGGAGTGTATATTAAGGATGTACGACTTAATTTTACTTTATAGGTCTAATAATCAAATATATTATACAATATTTTATACATAATATATACATAGATAGTACGTCATATTTAGGAAAAAGTATCGAAATAATAAATATTACTGACACAACTATGTATTGAATTATTCAAAAGTAAGTTTCCAGTTTAAAAAGGCTCTATCTTCTGAATATATTAACAGTTCGGTTTTTATAGATATCGTTATGGTTTAAAGACTTTCAGTTTTCTTTCGATATACAGCTGCTTAACTTTTGTTAATATGGTGACTTAGTTCTTCTAAGTTCTAGTTCTTTGAGTATTGACAGCAATTTTCGATCGATACTTATTAAAATGGTTTTGCCGCTACAGATTCGTATTGGCCCTATTCAACAGACAATACGAGGATGGTCCCAGAAATACCCGACCCAACAAAGAAAACACAAAAATTTTGGAAGGTAATATATATATTTTTCAACATAATCTGCTTTCAGCTATACACCTTTCCAGCGATGTTCAATAAGTTCGATACCCTTTTTATAATGAGAACTGTCTTACTCCTCAAAATAGCCATTAACTGCCGACATCGCTTCTTCGTCGTTGGAAAATCTTTGACCACTGAGCCATTTTTTTAAAGTTTGGGAACAGAAAATAATCCGAGGGGGTTAAATCTGGCGAATAGGGTGCATGAGGTAGCAATTCAAACTTTAATTCATTAATTTTGGCTATCGCAATAACGGATTTGTAAGCTGGTGCTTTGTCTTGATGAAACAACACTTTCTTCTTAGTCAAATGTGGCCGTTTTTACTTGATTTCTTCGCTCAAACGTTGCAATAACTTCGCATAATACTCACCGTTGATAGTTTTTCCTTTTTCAAGATAGTCAATGAAAATTATTCAACGCATATCACAAAAAACCAATGCCCTGACCTTGCCTGCAAGTGAAACAGTCGTGTTTTTTTGTCTCGAGTGTGAAGTTATGGACCCATGTTTCATCTATGGTTATGAAACGGCGCAAAAATTCTGCTGTGAAACTTCGCTAAACACTGAACTGAAACATCTTCACGACACTGTTTTTGCTCGAATGTGAGCAAACGCGACACCCATCTTGCACACAGCTTCCTCATGTCTAAATTTTCAGATAATATACGACGTACCTCACTTTTCGAAATGCTAACTGTGTCTGCTAGCTTGCGCACTTTCAGTCGACGATAATCTAGTACCGCTTTGTGGATTTTCTTCACTATTTCTGGAGTCATCACCTCATTTGGTCGACCACTGCGATGCTCGTCTTGGCAGCTCGTACCGCCTCGTTTAAATTCTGCTAGCCAATATTTCACTGTTGTAAACGAAGGCGCAGACTCACTCAGAGTGGTATCCAATTCAGCTTTTATATCGGTTGTATTACGTAACAATGACTTGAAACATGTATGTTATAGATTACGTGCTTTCTAATACAGTGATATTTTTCAAACAACTACCACCATCTGTAGGTCAGGCCGGGTACTTATGGGACCACCCTCGTACACCAACGCACTGGGAAGATACCTAACAATGGATTGGGAAATGGGACTTGCTCAGAAAAATCATTTCGTAAGCTTATGTAAAAATTTGAGATAACTAGTACAGTTAGCAATAGAAAGCGATCGCGAATATCAAAGATAGTAAAAAACAAAGTCAGCGAAGTTCTTGTTTTACTAGTAGTTCAGGACGTTTCAAAACGATTGGCGAACATGTGGCATATATGGGTATATATACAAGATAACTAGATTGTGTCACTTTAATTTTGGAAATAGAAAAAATTAAGAATAGCCTTGAATAGTTCGACAAAAGTTTTTATTCAGATAACGCCCATTTTGAATTAAATGGAGGTATTAACACCACAACTGTAGAATATGGGCAAAACATATGTTCGGAAGTGATTAAATGATGTTAAAGTTATTGTTTAGTGCTGCTTTACGTTAAATTTTCTAATAGCATTTTATTTCTAAGAAAAAATTAAGCATGGACAAATAAAAACAGTAACAACAAATGAGCAGCAATATCTTCGAATGCTGCAGGGCTTTATACTACCAACATTACAGAATCATGATATTAACAACATTGTTTAATGCATGACGGTACCTCGCTCCACATTGACAATAATGTAAAGATATTACTATGGAACACATTTAACGATCGTTTAAATAGTAGACATTGTTCGACCAATTGGCTTTCTAGGTCACCAGATATGAATCCGGCTGACTCTTGATTATGGAGTTTCCTCAAAGAAAGACTATTTTCATGTTCTTTTACCCAAACCTATACTGTTTCCTAGCTGACCAGTATTGAATGTAATAAGATCACTTCAGTCTACTGTTCCATTCACAAATAAAACAATAAGAATACATTATTGTAATTGCAATTTACTTTGCCAAAAGGCTTATCACACTTTCATAGGATTTCTTCATGTGGACTGCATGATCAATAGGATGGAAGGACAAACATTCCTGATAAGAGCAACTTTTAAACACGTTTTGAAATTGTCGATAAAATGATGCTATGTCTCTTGATTACATTCCCAAATTAAATACCATCTTTCGTTCAAAAAATTTTGCGAGAATTTTTTTGGCGGTTGCAATGTACTGAAATACGTGTTTGAGCTCCCATTTTGCAATCTGAGCCCTAGTATTTTTGCCACATTTTTCGATAAATTCAGGTCTTCAATTACAGCATTTAATTTCAAATTGATTTATTAGGTGTAGGTGCCCACCTTCTTTAGATATTGTCTTTGCTGTTCAAGAACTCTGAAGCTAATGATTTTGCAGGCAATACTTCCGAATTAGAGACTCAGCATATAACAAACGACAGATTAGAATAAGTCTTCTTTTCTGAAAAATCGGAAGGTTTTCGTACAGCAAAAATAGCTATCTTGTGGCATATTTGTTGGCGGTAAATCTTAGGACGTGCAAATGGTAGGCACATTCTTACCGTTTAACCAGCCTAACAAAGTAATAAAGCATCATGCACAGCAAGTATGAAAAATCCATGACTTGTCTTTATTTCTAATTTTTAAACGAAATGGCGAAAATATACTTTATCTATTAACTGTGTAACATTATGCACATTCAAATAGAAAGCTATTGGGATCGCTTTCAAATATACGTGATATTGTAGGTATAACATTTCTTCGACTACCACAAATTCATTTGATTTAATTTGAATAACCCATATACACTCCGCGCAACATGAATAGGACCACCCGACTTGTTGCAAGCTTTCGGTGGTTTGAAAAACAATTCATTTACTAAAAATACAATGCAAGTTTGTAATGGTATGATATGGCAAATAATACGCATTATTGCGCAATAGTGCCTAACGTTATGCATTGGGTGACGTAAGTACCACATACATATAAAATGCACCGCGCCGGTTGGATACGACCAGTATTTAATAGTAAGCTACCGGATGAGTGTCGAGTTACAACGTGTATCCGGATAAACAAACATCTGTAATTAAAGGTAGTGTGCAACGATGGGACGACAGAACTGCTTAAGTATGGAAGAAATTGGAAAAATTAAAGCGTTCCATCAAGAAGGGTATTCCTCAAGGGCTACTGCAAAGAAAATAAGTCGATCACACCAGGTTGTGAACAATTTTATTAGGGATCTCGAGAATTATGGAAAACGTTTTAAAGGGCGAACAACATCCGTTACAACTAAGAGAGAACGTCGAGCCATATTACGCGAAGCATCGAATTCGGCATTTGGAACGAATGCATCGGTAAGAACTGTACAGAAATTACTGAAGACCTGTCCGCATTTAAAACGTTTGAAAATTAAACGACGGCCTCCTTTAAGGGAATTTCAGCGCACTGCACGTCTTCAGTTTGCTCAAGCAAAAATGGGGTGGACAAGAGAATGGCAAACTGTTATTTTCAGTGACGAGAAGAAGTTTAATTTAGATGGCCCGGATGGGTTTTCTTATTATTTCCATGATTTACGTAAAGATGAAGTGATTCAGTCACGAAGGCGAGCCTATGTTGGTTCAGTCATGGTATGGGGAGCTGTTTCCTATAACGGACCTGTTGATTTAGTAATAGTGAAGGGCAGACAGAATTCGGAAAAGTACGTCCAGCTGCTGCAACAGGTGAAAGACAAATTTTCCAACGTTATGGCAGGTGGGCCATTTATTTTCCAACAGGATAATGCCAACAGGATAATGCACCGCGCGCATTGTTCGACGCTGGTTTCAAGAACAAGGCATGGAGGTTCTCGATTGGCCATCGCTCTCCCCCGACCTGAACATCATAGAAAATGTTTGGGGATGGTTGTCGCGTAAATTGTAAATGCTACCCAATTCAGTTGCGCTGACGAACTAGAGCAGGCGCTGAAACGAAGTTGGGCGGAACTTCCCGTTGACTACTTGAGAACCCTGTATAATTCCATTCCATCCCGACTATTTGAGGTTATAAGAAATAATGGCAAAAGTACTCATTATTGAACAATAAAGTATTTTGTTATTGCAAACGAATCTTTTATTTTGTAGATTGGTCGTATTCAAGTGGCGTTTAATTACTCTACTTATTGTCATTAGTAACGTACATTTGCACTGACTTTTACAAAAATTATATTTGGTACCTACATACATCTTTTTATCAACCCTCTTATTTTCGAAAATAACAATTCCAGCGCGCTACCATGTTTATACCAACTACAAATGTCATATATGCAGTTGGTCCTATTCATGTTGCGCGGAGTGTATAACATAGCACTACCAATCCTTTAATTGGTTGCAAAGAAAACGAGGACGTATCTCAATGGATATAAGGCAGCAAATATGTCGAGACATGTTCAATCTTGTGGAAACGTTAGACTGTATAATATTTTTCGAAATATTTTGCATTTAAATTGAAAACACAAAATATAACTTTTATTATATTAAAATGAGTATTTTAGGAGAAACTATTTAAGTAAATATATCGAAATTCCAATTTGATACGAAATTTTGAAATTAGTATTAGAATTAGAATGCAAAAACTCATAAGATACAAACATTGAAGTATAAGAAAAAGTCGCGTTGATAAAGTACATATTATTTTAAATATATTAACGATAATATTTATCTTCTATTTTTATTTTAGATATAAAAATATTCCAAAAAACTTTATATAATGTTTATAATACATGTGTACATCGGTATTCTGGTTTAATATATTGTTACATGCTCATTTCATTATTTATTCAAATTTTGTGAAGTCCACCGTACATCATATTTCGCAATTCGCATCATCGAAATTAATTTGATTCTTTTGGTATTACTACGCCATCTGGGATGTGTTAGAGAAGGGTTGTTATAAATGTTACTCTAAGAATTTATGGTTTATCTCGTGGGTAAGCCGGTCGATCATACCGAAATGATTTTCTAATAATGTTTTAGTTGTTAACATTTTTAACTGGAATTATCCCTAGTAATTTGTAAATAATTGTAATAATGAGCTTGTAATTTCCATTTTTCTTCGTCTTATTTTTAGCGTCAAATGTCATGCTGTTAGGTATAAATGCACTGTTCCAGATGCACTCGATGCTTTGTTCCGTTTCTACCTTTAAAAAAAAACGGCGACTTATTTTTTTGCAAATGCAGAAAACAATAAATGCTGTCTTTAACAATGCACCCCGGTGTGTAAAAATCGGCTGCGAAGATTCGGGAATGGTAGGACATTGCTTGTGGAATTCTCGAATAGGTTTAGGGAGATTGCGGAACACTACTTTTGTGTGTGCTATCAAAACATTTACCAGATTTTCCACAAGATGTAAAGGATGGATTGGATTTTACACGTAACATGCAAGAAATAACCACAGTTGTCTCTAGGAGATGTACAGAACACATAGTTAATGCGCCATATTTCTTTATATTTAACACCACTTTTGAAATTACTTGGATAGTGCACTCTTGTTCTCTTCGGGGGCTAGTAAGACTGAATATGGGAGTTAAAGTGGTTCTATTGTAACAACTATGATATTAGAAATAGAATTTTTTACAACCTGTCGCTTCGTCCACACATAACCAGAGCTTTTTATTTTCCAATTCCAATTTAATTCTATTTTCAATACGTTCACGAGCAGATGATACAAAATTTCGTAACGTTTTCAAACTAGGTAACATACAGTTCACATATTTATTCCAGAATGAGGAAAATTATTCGTTATCTAGTATCAGTGTCGAACATAAATCGAATAGAAATTACTCATTCGATCGTACGCTAGTTCTTTTGTACTGCCGATCACGATCCACGCGTTCTTGGCGGTCATATATTATTCGGCACATGAACGGTATTTCGCAAACTAAACATTTCACTATTGCGCCATCGTACATTATACACAAATAAACGTAGTTGAATTTGATGGAGACTGTGGTTGATTGACTTGATCAATAAGGTTGATATATAACCCCTTTCCACAATTAACTATTTGTAAATTCTGTATACGCATTTCGCGCACCGTTGAAAACCAAGATGTGCACATCTTGGTTTTCAACGGTGGGGATCGCGTACGGAGTTTGTTTTTTCGTACAATTTTTTCGCCGTGTTTTACCAGGTGCGACACTTTGAAATTATCTGCTGATGATGACAACTTGGTTGTCGAAATACGTATACAGAATTTACAAATAGTTAATTGTGGAAAGGGGTTATATATCAACCTTATTGATCACAAATAAACGTATTTACTGTACCAGATAATGGTCATTTTTTCGACCTACGTAATTCTAGACAAAACTCCGTAATACAAGTGAATACTTCCGAACGAAGACGACTCGTACAGCATTATCTACAAACATATCAGCGACGAAACCCCTTTTACGTTCTCGGCGCACCCTTAGAGAAGCACCGATCGAATTGCCGCACTATATTCATAAGTCTTTTAGTTTTCTAGAAGTATTTGTTCGTCGCCTTCAAATCCCATTCCTTATGCTCTGGTATTTTTTCCATCATGTTCTTCCATTCCATGCTTTCGGTTTTTCACTTCATAAGCATCTTTCTGAGGAAACTATTACTTTTGGACGAATTGTCGTTTAATGGAACCGAACTGATTTTGATGATTAATTGTTATGTCATTATTAAAGAGGGTAGAATGAGTGATATTAAAACGTTATGAAATACTTACCCTTTTAAGTAACTCGAAGATCTAGAAATTTCTTTTGACTTTCCTTGGTGGCAGTTGTTTTTTAAGAATCAGATTAGAAGTTAAGGATAATACGTTAAAAAATAAAATTATCAAAAAATCGTAGATCTTTTGCTTCATTATTAAGTAGACAACGTCTCTAGTTCTCCTCATAATCACTACATTGTTATGGTAGTGTATAATATTTAGAGAAAGTAAATACCCATCCAATAATTTTGCTTTCAATTTTTCAGATAACTTGGATAATGTGAAAAGAACGAAAAGGTTTAAATCTTTTCTGCCTTATCTACTGTAATTTCTGTATGGTTTATAACAGTTCGCAATGAAACAATGTATTGTAACATATATATTGTTTAATTAATTAATATTGCCCTTGGGAATTAAAAAAATAAATAGTAATAAGATAATATAAATAAAAAGAAATATACACAGATTGAATCCTTATTTTCGGTTTGAGAGTCTACGTTGCTTGCTTTCTACTGAAGGAAAAACAGGAAAATATTTTACAAGTTGAAGTGTAAGCTCGATGCATATATACATACGAAAATTAAAAGAGTAACGTTATTCGTTACATATGTATGCGCATACGTTTATGTACATATGCACACCTACATATCTTAATGTAGTATAATATAATTAGACCTGATACTAAATTTGCTTAGAAAGTGAAATGTTTCTTGTGTTAATGTTTATTCACAGCTCATACCATTAATTTTATAACCGCTTATTTCAAAACACACAAATAGGTATTCGACAAAACGAACTCAGATATGATACATCAGGATTCTTCTTTGAAATATTCAAGAGATGAATCATCGAACAACACGTTACTACACGCCTATACATATACGAATTAAAGCATCTACTTCATATATGTATATAGTGCATATATAGTGGTCATGAAAAAAACATGATTTGTCTAAAGAAAAATAAAATGAAATTAATAATAGAGTAGCAAAGACGTAGTACACATGTGTACTTTCTCTTATAACAAAGTACAAAGCTGTTGAAATTAAAACAGAACATTCAATATTAATATAAAAGTATCGTTAGTAAACTAATAGTTACCTTTCCTTAAATTCATTTTGCAGTTTCTATTTTTGGACGTTGTGTTTTAATTACGGCTTCTCTTTATACAATCATGGGAAAAGTAAACTGTGCTAAGTAACTCCAAAAGGCACAAAAAGTTTTCATGCAGACATTGAAATCAAGCCTGTAACATTAAAATATATAATCCGATTCAGCTAAGTTTGCCCCCACGTGATCATTCGGAAATTGTCCGATTCAAATCAATACTCCCTAGTCAAATGATGTCAGATATGTATTGAAATTATATCCGGTATATCTAAGCACATGACATAAGTACAGAGTAATATGTTTGTTGAAGTTATGTCAAAATAGAAGTTGACAATATATTGCAACGTACAAGTACATTATTATTGCAAGCCCCCAATTTGTAATAAAACCGGGGATCGATTAATGCTAAAGTAAAGCCGTGTTTTATTGTCTTATATAAATTTAAATTGTTGTGAATGCACAGGGATGTACTTGTTTCCTACGAATCATATTACAATACAAATAAAATTCATCCTATAAAAATAGATGTACATAATGTACAAATGGAGATGGTAGAAGTCAACAGATATTGTCAAAGTATTTGTGATAGAAAACAAGGTGCCCATGTCCTTCTCAGTTAAAATGCAAAAGATTTTGTTTGCAGAAGTAAAAGTAAAGAATTGTAATACAAAAAATAAATTCATCAATGTATTCTTGTCTTTTTTGGTTTTAACATTTGAATTGATATAGGAAATAATAATTTGTTAAAATGTGATGATCGCAGATTAATTTAATATGTACAAGTTTTAATAATTTTTTTTCCAAATATCTTTCAATGGGAGACAACATATAATAAGAAAGAAAACAGTAGGTATCAATATGTATTTAATGTGTCTGCAAAGTTCAGGATTACAGTAACAATTACTTTTCATTGCATTGTTAATTAATAGTATACATTAAACAATGATATAACTATGCTTTATTAAGTGCACTTTAATCACTGTCAGATTCAAATTCATTTTCACTTGAAGTATCAACACTAATTATAAGCTCGTCTATACTTTGATCCAAAATCTTCTCTCTCTCGTACCATTTTTTAATTAATTCTTCTGTATGTAACAAGCAATTACTCCACACCTCTGTGTATACTGCTCACTTGCTTCTTTACACATATCAACTACATTATTATCTTTATACCCATCCCTTCCAATATGTTTGTCATAATATTTTTTTGCATGGGCCCATATCATTTCTATGGCATTGAATTGACAATGATATGGCGGTAATCGCAAAACTTCATGGGCAGCACTCCTAAGTAGTTCGTCTACTTTATACCGCTTCTCTTTATTTAACGATTTAGCTAACTAAAGTAGTTCAAGTTTAAACATAGTTGGTTCAAATCTGACTTTGTTCGCAGATAAATATGCTATAAGATCTGCTTTAGCCCAACATACACTTGGCAACTTTGACAGTCGACAACGTAAACAAAAGTACACCGTATTAATCAAATTCACTACTTGCATTTTAAATTATATTAAGATTGACCAACTAACGTATATATTTGTTACTCTCTTTCATATGGTAGAAGGATTTTAGAAATAGATAATGTTGGTCGTGTCTTAAACGGACGTTAGAAGACGTAAAATATATCTCGTGTTTCACTCTACCTCATTGAACTTGCTAGTAACAATAACAAACAATTTGTCTATTATAAATCCATACATTGACGTCACAGGGGCATCCTTACGTGATTTCGACTATATGTGCTACTTTTTAGTAATTTGTGCCATAACCGTCTGCTTTAATAACAGCTGACAATAGCTGTATTGATTCAGCTAACTGGAAAAGTTTTGATTAATTTCTCGTCAATCCTCCGATAGTATTGCGTTGTCGCGAAAGTTATGGCTAGAGCAGTCACACAAGGTTCTTAATAAGTAAGTACTAAATATTTACGATAACTCTTCCAAGGCCTATGAATAGTATTCGCTTATATGCTGTATGTTAGTTGGTACATACGTACTTACTACAATGGATTCTATTCCTTTCACTGACCAAAATTGATTTCTCTAGTCATGATGTATTATTAGAATGTATTATTATAACAGATGGCGTTAGTTAATTTTTTTTCAAGTGCTGGAGTCACTCGCTTCTATCTTTATGCTATGCCATATATCAGCTAACAGTAATACCTCCATTTTGAAGAAATGATCTTCTTTTCTTAGGGTTTCAATTAAAAATGGAGAAGGAGTGTACATTTTCGTCATATTTAATTCTTTTACCTTTTTCGGAAAGAGAAGAATGCAGGTCAAGCGTGTGAAAAGTTTGCGATGACACTTTACAAAAATCCATCGATAAATCGTGAAATTCCGTGATGGTGAATCTAATCGTAACGGTGTTCCTCGAACAGAAGAAGTACTAAGGTTGATGCTTTGTGGAAGCTGACAAATGTTAATCTTTACATGAAGACATGTTTTCTTAATATGTAATTAATACATGCATGAACTTGGCTTCATTCGCATTAATGCGCCATGTTTTTAATGATTGCTAAATTTTATTTACGCTTGAAAATTATTTTCTGCTATTCCATCGTGAATTAAATTCACAGAAATTAATTAAAAATTTTTGCGCCGGAGAAGGACTCGAACCTCTATCTACCGTTTTCTAGACGGCTACCCTACCAATTAGGTCACTGGGCAGTATAACTTCGAGTCCTTTAACACGTTATAAATTATATTATGGAACAGACCTAATATTCATTTAAAACCCACACTCATGTTATTTTTATATTAATAATTATATATAAATAGTATAATACTTGCATCTTAGCTTTTCTAAGCATGTAAGTCTTAGCTTTTCTAAGCATATAAGTAGCATATGGTAACTACATCATCTTCCAGAGGTCTTGGGTTCCTTATACGTTCTTGCAGGGATTTTATTAGCTTGCACACTTTGAAGGTTCTTTACGGTTCTCTTGTCCGGTCCAGATTGGAATATGCTTCAGTTGTGTGGTACCCGCTTTACCATTACCAGCAGTTACTCCTGGAGTGTGTTCAAAAGAGGTTCCTTAAATATTTATCCTACAGGATTGATGGATATTATCCTGCCTTTGCTTCGACATATGAGGGTCTACTTGCTATGCACAATTTTGATTCTCTTGGTATACGCAGGGAGAAAGTTAGTGGCGGCTTTCTTTATAAATTAATAAATAGTTTTATTGATTCTTCTGTGCTGTTGTCCCAGGTTGACTTCCTGGTGCCTTGTTTTGACACTAGATCATCGGCAACATTCTCAATTGCTAGGGCAAGAACCAATGTCCTCTACAAGACTCCACTGGTACATATGTCCAAAAATGCCAATGTATTATACAAGGATCCCCTTCGTTAATGTGCATCTATTATTGTTCGTTTAGTTTTTTTAAATGACTTGAATTGCATTATTATAAGTGCGTATATTTTTTGTTAATTGAATTCTTATTTTTCTTTGTATTACATTAACTGCACCTATTTTTGTTTTCAATTTTAATTTTATTTTTAAGTGCATTATGTCCTGTAAATGGTCTGTATAACTGTTGGGCATTAAAGATTATTATTATAAATATATAATTAAGTTCTTTACGATGGGAAACTAATGAAAATTTTTATTTTCTGCTATTGCATCGTTAATTAAATTCACAGATATTAATTAAAAATTTCTCCGGCGCAGAAATTTTTAATCTAGAACTTATGTTTTAATTTAGTCTACTTGTTTCCGATTGTTGCTAAAAATGTTTTTCTTTCAATCACATGTTATGGTTATTATTGTTGTCTCTTTGGGAGCTATACGTCGATTGCCAATGTCATCTATTCTTCATATCGTTCAAGTCCTATTGTATAAGATTATATTCGTATTTTCTAACCTTTCGTTTTTGAGTTGTTTATAGATTAGATTTAAATCTGATTTATTTAGTTACGTCTTTCGTGAGTTTAGTATAGTTAATGTGTGGTTTTCTATGGTTGCTATGAAGCATTTATGTTTTTCTCTTCGTTTGGCTTCGTAACGCATATTCTCTACTTAATTTGCGAATAAGTGAGTATGGCTTGCTTTTGAATTTTGGAGGTCTGCGAAGTTATATACATTTTACATTAAGCTTTCGAATATAACGTACGTACTTCGGTGTGTTTTATTATCAGAATAATTCTAGACTTGCAATGTCTCTATATTAAGTAGTATATTTAATTATTGTAAAGGTAAGTACTAATCAAGTACGGATGTTAAGTTCTAGTCAAGTACTACTAACTTTAAGTACCAATCAAATACGAAATTTTAAGCACTAATTAAATACGTTTACTTTGAGCACACAGTAAGTGTAAATTACATCTTAAGAACGTTGCCACACGATTTAGTCTGAGCCATAGCTAGACACATCCTTTACATTGCCAATATCAGATAAGTTTATTTTTCTCTTTCTGTGTAAAAATTAGTAACCGCAATTTACGTAATCTTTCTTATATTCATTAATTAATTTTTCTGCGTATTCTAGAAATACTTTTCTCTTCCTTCCTTTTTCCTTGTATCCTGTTATTATATTATATATTTATTTAAATTTATTATAATACTTATTACGTAAATTAAACTTGATTTATAATTTCTAAATCTATCAATTTTTCTTTTGTAAACGAAACTCGTCCCAGTTTCAGGACAACTCCTTAATTTCTTTTTATTATTTAGAATTGCGTTACAAAAACTAGATTTTCAAACTAATAAAACTGTTTTTTTAATTTGTTTATTTGTTTATATTAGATATTTTACTATCAATTTAATATTAATCTATGCATTACTTTCGATTTAACTTTTTCTTTATTAATTAAAGCAAAATTACGTTATCCTATTTGTGTTTCGTTTTAATCTTTTGTCACTGAATTGTGTATACGTTTGAGTGTTCCTGAACAAATGTACAGGATGTTATTATATTATTTCAGGATGTTATTATATCCACACTAACATCCAAGACAAAAGTACACATATACAAACAGATAATACGCCCAATACTCACATACGCATCGCCGATATGGCTACATATCAAAAAGACACATAAAACAAGATTAAACATCTTTCAAAACAAAACACTACGGTTGGCACTCAGGGCGCCGTACTACGTACGAAACTCCCAAATACACAAAGAAGCTAAGCTTGAACACACATTAAAAATCAAGCCAAAAGCTTCTACAAACAGATGAGAACTCACACAAACCCGACACTTACACCGCTAACAGAATACACTACACAACACTCCAAATATAGGCGACCACGGATGGAAATCAGCAGTGAAGACAGCGAGCAAGAGCAACTATAGAATTAATATCACGACGAATCAAAGCAAGGACTAAGAGTAAAAGGGCCAAGCCCTAACTCTAATTAACTTAAAAGAAGCAGAAGAAGCATATGTTATTATATTAATTTAACAAGGTGGCACGTTATTCTATTTAACAACCAACATGACTGTCTTTGATTGAGCAAGTTGGAAATCTGCATTCTGAGTAAAGAACTTGGGTAATTAAATAATTAAATACACAACTGGTAAGTTTTATACTTTATTTTTATTTAGCTTGCGAATTTAAAAAACATGTCAAGATAAGATTATTATATTCTGTTATTCATTTTTGTGGAGAAAAATCGCGAAAGCGTAGTTCACAGGTGGTGTAGAACTAAAGATACGATTTTTTTGCTACATAACATATAATTAAAATATCAAAAACGGTATATTTATTAATTATGAACGTACTTGCTGCTCATATAAAATGTAAACGTCGTAAAAGTCGAACGGTAAAATACTAGTATTTATTATATAAATACTAAATAATCACAAACGCCTTGGGTAACGACAGAATATCCCTTCCGCGATGTATTGGCACTTATTATTTCTCTGTGGACATAAAAGTCACCATGAAATGCATACAACGGCTGAATTGTATCTTTATTATTGTTTGATAAACAAATACAACTTACATTGAATCGCATACTGCGACTGAATTGTGATGATCTCTATTATTGTTTGATAAATAACTTGTTTTCTTTGCATCATTCTTTAAATTTCATAAACTGTCTTTCATAATTGATGCTAGCGTGACAGTTAGTGCGGTGAAATCGTACGCTTTATCGCATATATTCCGTTTTGCACATTTAGCGTGTATTTAAAGCACTCTAATTTTGTTTATTTCTGTCTACTTCGGCATATACGGTAAATTTCTCCTAATCTGTACCACTAATGAATTGTTCAACTGGGAAACTAATAGATGACTAAATAAATAAGAAACAAACTGTTTAACGTTTCAAATCAGAGTCAGTAATGTCGAATCACCGAGAGTTCGTTAATTTTAATACCGAATGAGCGGGAAACATAGTTATTTTATACGTCCATATACGGAGACCAATGGTAATGATGATAATAAAATCTAATTTGGAGAGAACGGCCGCGCCCGTAATTTATACGTTATATAATTTCGGACGGGGAAACCACGGGAAGGAAGGTGATATATGCCGGTGCACAAGTGTGTGTGTATTTGTGCGTTATGGTGGAAGAACCTAACCGTCATCCGCACCCAACCGGAACCCAGCATTCGTTTGTACCTTACCGTGCAACATTCTCGACTTCCTGTCGAAGGTATAACACAATGAATGCTGAAAATATATTCCTACATTCAAGATTATGAAAATGTATTCTTGAAATTTGAATAAATATATCTATCTAGCCTACTTTAACAGGGTAAGGGATCGTGATTATTTAATGACATATTTGGTAATTATGTATTTTAATTAGTATTATACGATTACATACGGGTTAACATGTAACGTGGAATACGAGGATAGTTTGACAAGTAGTGATAATGTAATAAAAGATGAGTTGCGGGAAACATTAGGTAAATCTGCTCCATCACCCGCCACAATAAGTAGATGGGTAAATGAATTTAAACGTGGTAGAACAAGCTGTGTTGATGAAGCGCGCTCTGGAGCACCCAAAATCGTGACTTCCAAGGAAATGATTATAAAAATCCATAATATTATTACGCAAGATCGACGACTCAAAGTGAGAGACATAGTAGACATGGTAAACATTTCAACAGAACGCGTACACCACATTTTAACGAAAGATGGGTGCCGTGATTGCTTACGACTGATCAAAAGCTCAATCGTTTGCGCATTTCCAATGAGTGTTTGGACCTTTATAAGCGGAATCCGATTAATTTTTGTAGGCGATTTGTTACTTGCGATGAAACTTGGATACACTACAGTACACCTGAAACTAAACAACAGTCGAAACAATGGTTAGAACGTAGTTCCGCACCTCCAAAGAAAGCAAAAACCACTTTATCGGCAAACAAGGTGATGGCATCAATTTTTTGGGAATCAAAGGGCATTTTGCTCATTGATTACCTTCAGAAAGGTATAACAATAAACGGACAATATTATGCAGAACTTCTACAAAAATTAAATGTTGAGATTCGTGCTAAACGGCCAGGAATAGCAAAGAAAAATGTTCTGTTTCACCAAGACAACGCTCCCTCGCATACCAGCACAGTTGCGATGTCCAAAATACACGAGTTGCATTTCCAATTAGTACCGAATGCACCTTATTTGCCGGATCTAGCCCCTTCCGGCTTCCACCTTTTTTCAAAATTGAAAACGGCACTAGGTGGGAAGAAATAGCATCTTCGTAAATGAGTATTTTGCAAGCCTTCCGGAATCGCATTTTAGAAATGGCATAAGGGCATTGGAGCACCGTTGGAATAAATGTATTGCTCTTTTAGGAGAATATATTGAAAAATAAAAATTATTTTGTATTTAAAAAATTCGTTTTTCTTTTCCATTCTCACTACTTGTCAAACTACCCTCGTAAATTCAATACCTCAAGCGCAATCAATTATTCAAATAGATGAACTTTAAGCACAAAACCTTTATTTTATGAGACGAGCACAATGCACAGGTATATATATATATATACACCTATATATATATATATATATATACCTATATATACCATTGTTATGCACCTCGTATATCAGTTCTTTTAAAATCTAGCACTTTTCGGAAAAAAGAAAAAAAGGTTCCCCTTTTTTTAGGATCTTACACGTAAAATGATTTAGTTTCAAATGTAAATTATTTGTGTAACATGCTCTGACCTTTACCTACCACTGACACTAGTGCAATAGTTTATAATTTTATTTATTAGTATTTAGTATGACAAACCACATTTGAATGTTTTTTAAAGAATTTTTTAATTTAATCTAGTTTTTGTAAGAAACAGACAATAATTGTGAACATGATTAAAATATTGTACATGTTATTGTTTTTTAGAACTCCTGAGGAAGCTATAAATTTATAGCGAAATATAGAGGATAGAACAAATGATTAGTTTTTTCATTTTTTCATTTTCTTAACAATTGACCGAATACCCAATTAATTTCATTGATTTGTATTATCTTACAACGGTCGACCAAAGCACTTTTAGCTAGTTATATATATATATATATATATATATATATATATATATATATATATATGTATATATATTTTTTGAAAATGCATATACCTTTTTTATTTGAACAGTATAGATCCATGAAGAATGATATTTATTGATTAAAGAATTTATTTTGAGTATTAACTAAGAAAATTGTACTATAAATAAACTAGTATTAGAAAAAGAATACAAAATTACAAGAAGATATTGGAAATTACAAAGAAATTTTTGACCAGAAAGAGTTAAGTTCAAAAAAGTGAATACAAATTATAGCAGTTGAAAACATTTTACAATAATACAAGTTCTTAATTCTTTGGAATGTTATCAAAAATCAAAAAAATGATTGTGCTTCAACACCGCAGAACTTTTTTAAGTTTTACTTGCACTGAAACTTCTTAGCGCTGATTGGTATCAGACCCAAAAATATTTTTTAAGAATTTGTGATATACAAGGGCATATGATTATTATACCCGAAGGGAAATATGAAGACAGCACAAATTCATTTAACAGCTTTTTTGAATATTTCAATTCAGTTTGACGGAGTTTGAGCTTGCTCTTTGGAATTTACTAATGTTATTAATCACATGTTTTTGTCTGGTTTCGTGTAGAAATGACCACGAATGAGAAAAGTAACTTTACTTTGATGTAGTCACCATGCATTTTAGACAACAGAAAGTGAAACATAGTGTAGTTTTATTTTACCCTCTGCGTGAGTCGCAAAAAATTATAAAAAGCTCTTAATTGCAAATCAAGAAAGTTCCACACAAAGTCTTGAAGCATGGTATTCCATGCTTCAAGACATCGCCACTTGTTTAAAATTACCAAAATTAAGGAAAATAAAATGACAAAACTTTACAAATCAGTGAATTATTCTTTTACTATAAATAAATGTCCAATAAAAAAGTTCTACCACTAAGATTAAACCACAGAAATGTAAGAATCGAAAAAAACATATACCAGAAACTTTAACATTTTGTAATAGAACCAAGGTACCATACTTGGTTCTATTACAAAATGTTAAAGTTTCCGTTTGACCAAATAGCTTGAAAATAGAATGTTAAAGCAAGCTCTCACAAATGGTCTGTTCGAATTTTCTATAATATCTTAGATTTATGCTTGGGTCTAATAAAAAGGAACCGCTCAAGTAAATATTTGGAAAAAATACTTTATTTTCCAATTGGCTGAAGAAATAAGGGGTGATAGATATGAAATCAATAACACTTCCATTCCATTGTCGAAAATACAAAACACTGAAGTACGGGAGAATTGACAAGTTCAAGCATTATGCAATAAAAATAGATGTAAGAACCTTCGCGCGTGCTAAAAGCATCAAAAGTGCTGAAAATTATTTCGAAAACAAAGTTTATATGTAAAAAATGTTTTTAATATAGTTTTTTCCTAAAATTAAATGAAAAAAATTAAATTATAATGTATGAGTCAAATTGGTACATTTTAATAAAAATAGGTATATATTCATCAGCCGTAAACTTAGTGTTAAAATATATACTCGATTTAATCTTTCTAGTTAATATTTTTTTTTCTGATGAACATTAACTTAATTATTTAAAGACAAATGACCTATGAATACATTTACGTGTTCGAAACAAGCCAATTGGTACGACCGTTGTCAAATCGCCGACGCAAAATGTAACACTCTTAACGGTTTATTATCATTATGATTACGTATTTTCTATTATTATCCAGTTCTATTACTAGCCGATCCCATATAGTATTTCGTCCTGCAATATTAGGATAATTAAATAATATGTTTCACTGTTGTCATATGATTGTAAATTAATGTATTTACTTTTTCTATGTCAATTGAAATTGAGTATACAATATTAAACTAGCGTGTTTCTTACTGAGCTGCGAGCAATTTTTAAAAGAAACTTATGTATGTATAGTACATAAACTACCGCCCGGCTATTACCGGTGATCAACAATTTTGTGATGAAATTTCTAATCTACAATTTGAAGAAGGACGTACGTATCTATTGAACGATAGATAATTAAAGAAATATTAGACAAGTAAAATGTAACGATTCGCAAACTAATAAACAACCGAAGGATAAACAAGTTCTATATGAAATAAGTTTGGTGTGTTTACATTTTTGGAACTTATAGGCAGGATACAGTAATTTATTGTGCAAAGTAGGTCAACTATGTATATTTGTTGAAGCTATCACTCCAACGCCTGTCAAGTACGTAAATCTATTTGTACAATGTCGTCGATATATATAATATATAGGAATAGTCGTCGTAATCTTTCAAACTATATTAGATTAAGAGAAAGAGCAAGAACATTAATTAGTTCGAGAAATAATTAAGCACGTGGCAAAAAGTAGAACATGGAATATACAGTTACTTTGGAAATAATAAAAATATAATAATAATATAATTTATTATCCAACAGGCCAAGCCCAGTCACATGACAAAATAAAAATGAAGATAGTACGAAGTACGTACAAAAAATAAGTAATTAATAGGCTTGTCATTTGTCTCGGCGCGATATATCATGATAAAAATCCGAACCAGTGCAGGAAGTATTTCCATCAATTATCGATCGTCTCAAGTAATGCGTATGCAAATCATTGTCCTTTTAGTCACGGCGCAATAGGACATGATCCACTATATAAAATACGTATGCGCCCAGGTGCCTGTATACGTAAACGAATCCTAACTAGTGAAGGAAATATTTCCATCAACTATCGATCGTCTCAAGCTATGCGTATGCATATCATTGTTCTATTAGTTAGCATCGATAGTTTGCTTAGCGATGTTATTTGTTTTACGTTTTATGTAAAAAAAAAGTACGTTGAACGTGCGGAAGGGTAAAAAGCGATCATTAATTGATGTGGTGAAGAAGTACATCAGTGAATAATATGCTAGAATAAATACGAATGTAGAGAACATAAACACTAAAAAGTACAGAAATTAAAAAAAATGGCGTGCTGAATTCATGCAAGATTTATTTTTAATGATCACAATATGCTGCTTACAGCAAAACTTACTGAATAAAGAACAGTCTCGATCCTTCTGGCATAAATACAATTCCAACTGGAAGCTACCATCTCGGGCAACGTTGCATAACTATCTCCCATCTGTACGCGAAGAAATAGAAAACAGAATCAAAACTGTAGTAAAAGACAAACAGCTGTGGGTTATGCGTTGACAAGATGACAATTCGAAAAAGAATTATATTGTAAAACATGTACTGGAATCCCTTAAACTGCCATTTCCAATTTTATTAGGTAACAAAAGGTTAAAAAATGTATAGGTGAAGCAATTACGAGGATAGTGCTGAATATGCTACAAAAATTCATTAGGGATGAAAAGTAAGACTAATGCGGGGAAAACTGAAATTGCAAATAAACTAGCGGAAATACAGTATTGAATTTGCCGATAAGAGAATTATATAAAATAGTTTCAATATACGACTAATTTGCTTTTATATAAAATAATTTGTACTGTCCTAAAAATATCTGTACATGTAGAAATATGTTTCCTGTTTCTGCAACTTAATATTTGGTAATAAAATGAATCTACTATCATGTTCTTTTAGTTTTATATAACCTTTAACAATTTCCACAATCCTAAACCTTCCATTGCATTACATAGAAATCAATTTTAAAACATCTGTCAATGCGTAAAACACCTTTTTGACCAAAAATCAAATAGTTCATTCATAAGTATGTATATTATGTAAATACAGTTCCGCCGAATACAATGCCCTCTATACACCTCGAGCTATCATAGTTTCAATGCAGTGTGTATGTACCTCGGGATTTGAATTCAGCGTGAAAACCGATTTGGATCGGTTTTCCACGACCGAGCTGTGAAACGATCCTGGATTCGGATTCGATCATTCCAGGAGAATCGATTGATAACTCGGTTTTCCTTACTGAGTGCTTTTGGATTCGATTCGCCCAGCACTACTCTTCCTGCTAAATGATAACGTGCTCATTACTAAGGTCACGATATAGAAAAGAGAGAGAAAAAGAAAGTTAGGCTCTTGTGTAATGCAATGATTAAAATTGTCCTACCACGAGTTAGTGTTGAGAATATTAGCTAAATTATTATTAAATATGTAAATTAAACCAGAATAATTAACTGACACCCAAGAGATGAACCAAAGCTTCCTAGAGTACCATTTGTAACAACCCTTCGCTAATACATCTCAGATGGCGTAGTGATACTAAAATATTCAATAACGTGCTAATTATGAAATACAACATACGGTGGAGTTCACAATAAATGAAGAAATGAACAAGTTAACAAAAGATGAACAAGGAAGGAAATAACAATGAATCAAAATACGTATCTACTAAATATACGCCCAATTTATCGAAAAAAATACAACACAAAAACGGTAATGAAACCAATTCTTCACTAACACAAAAGAAAAAATTGAGATGGAAAACAAAACACACATAATACATAAAGTCCCGTGCAACAACTCTGAAGGAGTATGCATAGGACATACAAAGCAACAATTACACAAAAGAATTTATAGTAATAAATGTAATATCAGAACCAATAACATAAATGAAACAATTTTAACACACCATAGTTTTTAAAAAGAAATAACTTCATATTCGCGGAAATTGAAGTTATTAAAACTGACACCAATTAAAGATTAATAAAAGAATCTTTCAATATTACGACGCATCTAAACACAGTAAACCACAAAGAAAATAGTAAAGACCTAAATGAAATATATGATAACCTAAATAAATAAGTAAAAACTTTACCGTTGAAATTTAAAAAAAAAAATTAATAAAAAGAAAAAGTTTCGGGAAAGAGGATAAAATATTTTTTTAAAAACCAAAGTACAGTGTTGTTTACTTAAAGGTCTGTCACAAAGGAAATTTACGTAGAGGAACGTACATACGTAAGTTAAGATTGATACCGCAGTATAATCTCAAAAAATGTATTATATTTGCTTTGCAGTTTACACTAGTGATACAATGAAGTTTCACCTATAGAAGTAATGAGAATGTCTCATGTTACATGTCCTTGCACATAGATGAAACACTTAATTAATGATCATTTCGGACCGGACCTTCTTATATATGTATATAATAAAATGTTAAGCTTGCATTCTTTACATCGTCTGATTGGAAGTCTTATCTGTGCTTATTTCAATAGTTCTATTAATATGTGCACTCATAACTCGTTTATACATGGTTCCCTTTCATCGATAAATTTAAAAAAATATTGTTACATAATTTTAAGATAAAGTAACATCTCCTCTGTGACTTAGTAATTATTAGCATTTTAATATTGTATAAAAAATATTAGCACTTGACAATAATATATTATAATACGAAACTGTGATGAAACTGTTAAAATAATTTAAGAAGTAAGAATACGGAAATGCCCAAAAATAAATGAAGAAATAATAATATAACAATCAAAAAATTAAAGAAGTAAATTCATCATTATTCAAATGTAATATTAATAGAACTAAGTTCAAACTCGAAAATATTTCATGAATCTATAAGATCATCATTAGATTTTGGAAACGTTGCGAGTTGGTCATTCGAAATCAAGAAAACATAAACTGCAAGAGCTGAAATTTTATCAAATAACAAAAATGTAAATGAGTTAATATTACAAGTAGAATATTGAATATTTTAATAGAAATGGAGAATAGCATTATCTTTTATGGCATGCATGATTTATATCCGTCAATAATATTGACACACGAAATAAAAGAGATTTGTTTACTTGTTTGTTCCTTATACTCGTATAATCTACAACTAGTAACAAAAAATACTTTTAATTACTAGCTGTATTTGATACTATATTGTTTAAAATCATTTATCACTTATTCTACTCCTTACAAGCATATATTAAGTTCTATCACTAAACTATTTGTTAATTAACGTAATAAGTTTGGCATTGAACGCTTTTATAAGTAATGAACAACGAATCCCAATTAATAATTATTATGTATTAAGTTTAACAAGGGCAAGCAAAACAAGTAAAATTGTAAAAAACAAGAAATCCAGTGCGGGTTCCTTGCGATTTTCAGTGACAAGAATCATTCTAAAACGAGGAAAAGTAATATGTAACGACTCGGTGACTAATAAATAATCGAAAAACAAACTATTCAAGTGGAATTCCATCTCTATCGTGACGAGAACCACAAAGTGACTTTTACACAGGACAGACTGCATCATTTAATGTATTTACTATTCTGTTCCAAATAAAAGAATTTATGCTATTTTCTACTAAAAAAAATCTTTAATTAACGTCATTTTATATTTTATATACATTCAATTACGAAAAATATCGAAATTATTACTCGGCGCCTCCACCAATATAACTTACCTAAAGTGGGTAATTTTATAAGAAAAGCACGCATTTGAGACACAGACGTTCGGGCAGTTTGATTTCAAATATAGTAGTTGAAATACAAAATAAGTTTAAAAGACCCTTTTTTCATATTTAAAACATTTTTTTAATTAGACACTCAAGCTTTTAGGAGCTTAGGACTGCAAATGGCAAACTATGCCGTGAGTTTCAACTTTCTATTTTATAAGAATAATAATTTTACTCATCAATTAATACGTGTATCAAATAAATAATATATCTTAAAACAGATTTATTGAAATATTATGAAAAAAAAAATGGATACAATACAAGAATATATCTAGACAATTAAAAATATAATTAAATATATTCGTCTTAGGATTAGCTTCAAACGTCGTCGGAAACATTCATCAGGTTGTGTTTGGTTGTGTGGTGGAATTTTAAATGTGTCCTCCTGTCCAAAAATCACAAAACGTTTAATTCAAGTATGTACTGTCAGCAATTGGGCTGATTGATGAATCCATCAACTATTCAAACATTCGAAGCTCATTAATTGTAAAAAAATAATATTTCGTCATGGTAACCCATACACACACAAAAGCTTGATAGTATGTTAAAATTATTAGGCCCTCGATGGGATGTGGTGCCACACTCACGCGATATATAATTAACTAATCTCCTTTTATATATTAATAAATGGCTTATTATTGTTATTACATGAAAAATATAAAAAATACGTTTTGACAAGGGAATGATTTGCTATCTTTCAATTTGATTCGCAATTTGCTAGTACAATTACTAATTTTGTTGTCCGATATTTTAGATTTTCTAGCAGAATCTTCATAATTATGGCGGCGTACAATATAGCAGTGTCGTCTAACAAAGTTAGCAATAGTATTTTGTATCAGACGATCAATACCAGGTCGGCTGAAAAGTCCCCGGTCTGACACATAGATGGCGTTACTGTTATTAAATCCATATGTTTTTAAGATAGTATTAACCTTCAAACGAAACGTGTCAAAATTTGACAGCAATCCGACCATTAGTTACTGAGATATTGCGTTAAGAGTGAAGCTACTTTTGTTATTTAAAAAAATGGAAAAAAAAGAATTTCGTGTGCTGATAAAGTACTGCTTTTTGGAGGGAAAAAATACCGTTGAAGCAAAAGCATGGCTTGATGAGGAGTTTCCGGGCTCTGCGCCAGGAAAATCAACCATAATTGATTGGTATGCTAAGTTTAAACGTGGTGAAATGAGCACCGAAGACGGCGAACGCAGTGGACGACCAAAAGAGGCTGTCACCGACGAAAACATCAAAAAAGTTCGCAAAATCATTTTAAATGACCGTAAAGTAAAGTTGATCGAGATAGCTGACATCCTAAAGATATCGAAGGAACGTGTTGGACACATCGTGCATGAATATTTGGGCATGCGGAAGCTCTGTGCAAAATGGGTGCCGCGCGAGCTCACATTCGATCAAAAACAACAACGAATTGATGATTCTGAGCTGTGTTTGAAGCTGTTAAATCGTAATAAAACCGAGTTTTTGCGTCGATATGTGACAATGGATAAAACATGGATTCATCACTACACTCCAGAGTCCAATCGACAGTCAGCCGAGTGGACTGCACGCGATGAACCGGCTACAAAGCGTGGAAAGACGCAACAGTCAGCTGGAAAAGTTATGGCGTCAGTTTTTTGGGATGCGCATGGAATAATTTTCATAGATTATCTTAAAAAGGGCCAGTCCATCAACAGCGACTATTATACAGCGTTATTGGACCGTTTGAAGAACGAAATCGCAAAAAAACGGCCCCATATGAAGAAGAAGAAAGTGCTGTTTCACCAAGACAATGCACCGTGTCACAAGTCAATGAAAACAATGGCCAAATTAAGTGAATTGGGTTTCGAATTACTTCCCCATCCACCGTATTCTCCAGATGTGGCCCCCAGCGACTATTTCCTGTTTGCAGACCTCAAGAGAATGCTCGCCGGGAAGAAATTTAGCAGGGATGAGGAGGTGATCGCCGAAACTGAGGCCTATTTCGAGGCTAAAGACAATTCGTACTACAAAAATGGTATCGAAAAGTTGGAAGAACGCTATAATCGGTGTATCGCCCTCGAAGGCAACTGTGTTGAATAATAAAATCGAATTTTGCCAAAAAACTGTGTTTTACTATGGTAGACCGGGGACTTTTCAGTTCGACTGTTATTACTTATATATAAAAGGTGTAGAACCGCACCTAGTTCCTGTTTAAATTTTCAGCATGAAGTAATCCTAGAATATCTATCAGATATGTATAAATCTAGTAGTTTGGAATATTGTTTGGTATATTTTCATTCTGTATTTAAGTCTTAACATGTCCAGCAAAATTATTAGTCAAATTTTTTTCTCTTCAAATGATTTTTTTATTGTGTTCGTTAATCTATTTACTTGATCGATTGTAGAATTCTCTTCGTAAAAACAAAGTTGAGAAGGGTTGAATTTTAACAGATGATTAGTTTCAGTTCTTTCAAAAGAAATTTTTTAAACAATAGGTAAGAATAAAATAGGCCTATATGAAGTTACTTCAGGCAATTTCCACAATTCGGGAATATACTTTTACAAATCAATAATTAGTTGTGTGAGCTTTACCACAGCTCTTTTCAAATTTTTTTAAAGTCTCAGTGCTCCTTTCCTTCAGGTAGGTGAGTCTGCTTTTCGAGTCTCTTTACAGAGGTTGTCGTCGCATGATAGATTCTTCTCCATCGTTTAATTCGAACCTTCTTTCTTGATATATTACAAACCTATTGGTTTCTTATTCATTATTTTTTTTTCACACTTCCGTCGTCTTTTTTGATTACGTATATAATTATGGAAGAACAAAGACAAACACGATCAATAAAAACAAGCATATAAATACTACTCAGAAGAATAAATGAATTGTTAGAAGAAAAGATGAAATTGTACAATAACTAATTAGAAAACTATCACGAATGTCTTAAAGTGAGATAAAATAAAATTGTTTCTTCTGTGAAATGGTGACATCAAATGTTTCCGTTTTTTTCTTTTGTTTCAGGTTTAAATATATAAAATTTATTTCAAATGAAATAATATATTTCTTTCGTTTCTATTAAAGGAAAGACTTTTTTAGAAAACCGGCAATGTACTATTATGTGTTGGCATATGAAAATCATTTTGGCCAATTACATCCTTGTATATGACCTCAATAATAACGAGAAAATTAATATGACACACATTTACCTGCCTTAATAATGTAGATATGTAGATATTTGAGCTTGTGGTTTCTACGTGCCATTTCTATCTTAAATTTTAATTCTTCTAGATTTTTTAACTGCTCTTGGCAAACAATGTCTTTTGAATTCCCTACAAAAATAGTCTAACGGCGTTAAAATCTAGCAAACCATTGAATAAGGCCACGTATATCTGTCTATCAGGAAATTTGATATTTCAGTTTTCTCTTATTATTCTTCTATTAGAAACTTATCCACCATCATGTTAAAAAATTATTCTTCTACGAAGGTAATGTTCCTGGAACTAATCAAGTAAAGAAAATGTTAGTGTTAGCAGTTTGTTCAAATTAGTCAACGACTTTTTCACATCAAATGAATGTCTTAGGAGTATACATATGGATCAAAAACCTGTAAACATACAAAACAAAATTTTAGTAGTAAACATTAAAATATGACTCAAACGACATTGATTCAGTAATTTTTTATGAGCAACAACCGCTTGAACTTTAATGCACTGTAGGAGCAAAAGTTTACGATCTGGTATGTCATTGTCTATACACCATTTGATCCATTGGTGAAAACGGTTCGGGTCTTCTTCATGCGGTATATCGTTCTCGTGGGCACTTTCTTCCTAGTCCTCTTCCTCATTTGTTACTTGATCAACTGTTAATGACGAAATTATTCCTTCACCTAGAAACTCTGCATAGCGTCCCGTAATTTCATTGTTGGTTATATCGATTTGAAAAATGTAATTACAAATGTCGGTAATCTAATGTATTTCCTCATCATCACTAACTTGATGGAATTTAGTGTCCCAAGCATCTAATAATATGTCTCACAAACAAACGAAATAGAATTCTCAGTTTCATTATTTATTTTGAGCATTTCATCCACATGACTGTTGAATAACGCGCGATGAGGTAGCATATCAGGCGTCTTTAAGATATATGGAGCTAATCGACAGCTAATCGAAATTCTTCGAACAAGATTTGGGATAATGTAGTTTAATTTTTTTGAATCACTTTGGTCCATAGGAACATTGCTTGAATACTTTGCCTTCAGCACATAGTTCTTCTACATCGAGATGGCCAATCTCATTATCCAAAATAAGCATTTCTTTCGGAGACAGATCCCCTACTTTCCTTTTTCGTATTTTCGTTTTGGTGTGTGAATCTTTTGCAACTTTCATAAAAAATAATTGTTGAAATGACTTGACAATAGATTCATCGCTAGATAATTATTCGCTAACTATTTTGTTTTTTTTTTGCACTTTGTCCAGTTATCTAAAACCTACATCAAAATCGTGTCTTTCACTTATTTTTTTGACGAAACCACTTAACTTTTTCATAATATCTCAACAAATATTTTATTTTCTGTGTCCTTTTTTGTAAAAATCATGTAAACAGTGGTATTTGTATGATGTATTTGCCAACATTAAAATGCCGAATTTATTTCACAACTTGCTCACAATAATGTTCTAATAATAAGGTTTACTAGTAACCATAATTCACATTTTGTTTTATGAAACGTATTCGTGTAGTATAATGCTAATTTTCTGAAAAAACTCTTATCTACAAAAAAGAAGTGGTGTGGCTATTCTGAACAAACTTTATAATTTATTTAAAAAAAGGTATTAATGTTACATTCGTTAAAATGATTTGTATACGCTTTTCTTTCTATGAAACCTCTAGTACATTGCTGATTTTCAAAAAAAAAATTTTTTTTAATAAATATTAAAAACTATGTTCTTTCATTTGAAAGTTGTGTTCACTTACGGTTAAATTGGAAATCAGAAAAAAATTGGCGCCATTATTTTACTCAGAAGATAATATTATTCAATAAATATAAAATAACTATTTTTAAAAATGACCCTGTATATACACACATGATTGAAGTTTCTTATGCAAACCATTACATACATGAAGTTACTAATTTTGGCTCAAACGTTTCAATTTAATTAATTTTTAAATACGCAAATTCAAGTGAACTACAGATAATTAACTAGTTTTCTACCTGTTAATCAAATAATTTATTATAGCAAAGCTGGTACTTATCTTAACATTTAATAGTAAAATACAACCATTTGCAACGCTTCGTTCATGTCGTTAAATAACCGTCAACATCTTGATTTTATCAGATTCAAAGATTAGACAGTGCTTCATACATCTCGCCATTGTTCCCGACCTAACCACTATGAGAAACAGTAACTAACGAAGTCTAAACAATACCAAAGAAACGACCTCCCAATTTATTGTCCTCCATATCCAAACTATAAATCTTTCCGCGCAGAAAAGAACGATGACTGTCTCCTATTCCACCGGTAACGTATAATTACGGCAGAAAATGACGAGAAACGTCGCTATTCCAATTTAGGACGTGGACGAAAGAAAGGCGAATGCACAAAAAAAACGGTTAGAAAACTCCCACGCCCTCGGATTGAAATACAAATCTGACTCCGTCGTCACACCACAATGGCAACGTATGAACAAGCAAAGTGGAAATGTGTGCATATTAAAAAAATTGTACCCCGTTCTGTCGTTCCACTATGTTGGTCACTAACTTTTATTTTCTTTTAGTTCTGTTCACATCCACACGCAAAACAGACCTACCTTTTCGTGCACATATATATGTATATATGTATACACCGTAAACGCACGAAGATTTTTAAGTGTAATGAGTAAGCGTATTATTTTACGTAATATGACGGTGAGAATGTGACAAATTCGTGAGAAAATATTTCATTGATTTGCCTGTTTCGATTCGTGAGCGTTTACGGCTGTTACGCATGAGTATTATATTGTGCAATGCAAATTTGTAATGCAGAAAATAAAACTGACCGTCTTTGTTCAAACATGCAATATTTTAGTAAATATTTAGTAATATCAAATATACACACCATCTTTTTGCTGAAAAATTTATGAATAATACATATGTAGTTCCATATAATTTTGTAATTCCACTTGATTTTGCTTTTGTGTTAAAAGATTAAAACTTCCTAAAAATGAATTTCTACGCATTAGAAAATAATACAAGAAATATTTAAATGTCATGTAAAATTATGAAACCCGTGCCTCGGATGTAAAATCCATTTGTCAAACTCTCTAGGTACATTTATTTAAAATAAGTAATTGATATTAAATTCTTATATTTTGTTTATTTTAATTTCTCTTAAACAAAAATAGAACGAAATCTCAATCAGAATTAAATATTGTGTTGTACGCGACTATTTATATCAACATACAAAATTTATTCAATAATTTTTAGGACACATCAGAGCAAGGGAGTTGATTAATTTAATCCTAGTTTATTTGTTTTTATAAAGAGCTCATGAAGTGATTAAAGGAAATGAATCTTACAATCCGTATTAGTCCGTTGGTAGGGTGCTCATCTGGGAAACGAATTGTCGTAGGTTCGATTCCTACCTAAGGCAGAAATTTTAGCAAAAATTTCTATAATTAATTAATACGATGCAATTAACAGAAAAAGAGATTTTTCGTTAGATGACATCGGAAAGAGCACTTAACTATATATATATATATATATATATATATATACACGTATACTATAATGATTTTTCATTACATTAATAAGAATAATAGGTTTGTACTTTAATTTGTTCAATATAAAATTTAAAAGCAATGATAGCTATATTGAAATAATCGGTTAAAATTTCAGTAGATACGAGGGTAGCCGTTTATATTTCGGGAATAGCAAAGAAAAAAAAATTTTTATTATCGAAAATAGTTTTATTGCCCTCAAAATATTCTCCTTGAAAATCAATGCACTTTTGCATTCGTTTAAACCAATCCGAAAAGTATTGCTGCCACAGTGAAGGCGGTATCTCCAAAATATGAGTTTCGAATGCCTCAACTGCTTCTTGCAACGTAGAAAACCGTTGACCACGAAGTTTATTCTTCACATATGGGAACAAAAAGAAATCAGAGATATACCAACGATATACTGTAGTTTTCGATGGTGCTTCATTGTTGTTGAGATAATCCACGCCGAAAGTTGCACGAAAATGTTTACGAGTTAATTCCATTTTTTCGCTGACATAAAATTTTCATGTTACTGTCAACAATAGAAATAGCGACCTGATAATAAAACTCTCTAGGTAAATATATTGTCAAAAATTACAAACTTCACGATGTAATCACCGGCTCGGAGGCAACATTAACAGTGCTGCCAGTTCCCGAAATATAAACGGATACCCTCGTAGATTACCTATTAGTTATACAATATTCGAATAACATTAATTTGCATTATAATAGCTTAAAGTTTTATTATTTATTATCAATTATATAATTTAAATAATAATTTTTATATTACTTTTATGTTATACTAGTTGTATTGAAATTTCTATTCAATAAACTACATGACATATATAAAATCTATTAATTTCATATTTTTAGGTATTCTAGGTATCTAGATAATAATACGATGAATTAGATTTCAAATAGAATAGAATCTATAATTTTTATTTTTAAAAGAAGGGCGTCTAATATTATTTATTACCTAATTAAATAAAATGCATTTGCTTAATTTATTATTTAGAAATTTTGTTCATAATTAGTATACACATTCGTTTAACCTAATAGTTGAATTTATGAAATAATTAAAAGTTTTGATTAAAAATATAGACATAATCACAACATGTTTACCTTAGAAGGTTATATTAATCTTTTCACAATTCTATTTATATGGTTGTAACATTAAAATATTTATTATTAATATTCTTAAGTAACGGTTATTTCTTAGTTAAGAAGGTTGATTATATCATAAACGATCTAAAGTCATGCGGAAACGTGAATAATTTAAAATTTATATTTAAGCAGCCATTATCACGAATTATGTATAAAATAGAAGACATATATTTTCGATTATAATTACAATCATATTATTAATGTGTTAAATATTTAATAGCTTTTTCTTATATATTAATTCATTTATGTTCATTTATTAAATTGATTAAAATTTTTATTGGCATTTTTTATTTCAAGTTCAAATTAATATTTTAATATTATATTTTGCATTAGAATAAGTCATATATACATATATTTATATATATTTATATATATATATATATATATATATATCAATTCAAGAAATTTTTAATCTCATATACCACCAGTGGCAACATCTATGTATACTATAATATAATTATTTTACCCGAAATTTTGTTTATTATTATTTCTTTTGTTATATATATAACTAGTTGTACCCTGCGCGCGTTGCTACGCCACCAAGTAAAATAAATTTGAAGGAAAGGTATTACACAAATATTCAATTCATTTGGGTCATTTTATTGATTTCGTTCATTTTGAAAAAATTGTGACATTACAGCGTTTCGTTTCAATTCGATATTTATTGAAGTGCTGTGCGATACACAATATTTCTTGTTTTTCCATCTGGTGCGTAAACGAATATATCAGAAGATTTTCCGACGCGTGAGCAGGCCACATAGAGCTGCCCATGTGAGAAGCATGGATTCTCCAAATTTAATCCACACACTTGCAACGATTGTCCTTGTGCTTTGTTGATAGTCATTGCGAAAGCGAGTCGTACCGGAAACTGCAAACGTTTCGAATGGCATATCTGTCGGGATCATTGGGATACGTGGCAAGAGTATGTCTTCACCTTTGAATTTTCTAGTCAAAATTGTTGCCTCGATAACACTGTTCATCATTTTCTTTACTGAGAGTCTGGTTCCGTTGCAAAGTCATGGTGGATTTATGTTTCGAAGAAGAATGATGGGTACGCCAATTTTCAATGTAAGAACGTGCGGTGGCATGCCTGCAAATCAAGCGAATTCGAAAGTTCAGTTGGATAGTTGAGAACTTCGTCTTGATTCACCATAGTATCGATGGACTTATATGTTGTCGTTTCGCCGGGTATTCCATTCTGAATGGTGAAGTTGATGGTATTGACATCGATGTTTTTGGCCGCTAATATAGCACGAGCCACCATGAGCCACCGATGATTTTTGTAGTTCTGTGCAATGTTTGGGAAAACTTTTTGCACCAATTCGTCCATGCTTTCTGTGATTTTACAGAAGTTTGCTGGCAAGGCGATACATTGCGTAGATTCATCAATTTGCATTCGCCCATTTCCAATATCCATTAATTGTTTGGCAAAATTTCCAGCCGATGCATCCCGTTGTAGTTGTACACACATTGGCTGGAAATTTTGCAATGTCCGGCTCAATGTGAGCCGGACATGAATTCCACAATTCACATAAATTCTTATGTCACCCACAACTCGAAACGCCATCATTCGTTCGCTGTTTTCGTTTCAATTCAAATCAGCATGAACTGTCACGGCAATACATGAAATTCATTGGAATGGCAGTGGCGCCATCTGTCGAAAATTGGTCGTACCAACCTTCGTGGGCTCATGCACGACAACTTTGTTAAAGATCATCACATGATCAAATGCATAGTTTACGATTCTATAAAGGACATACAGACAAACATTCATTTTTATATGTATAGATAAATACATTATCACATATTTTTTCTGATTTCAACTCAGAAACTGCTTGAAATTTCTTTATAAACCTCAATTAAAAAATTTCCCTCTTGTTTATTTATTATTATTAGCAATTCCTTATTGTATTATTAACATCCTATTTTTAGAAAATTTTTTATTTGCAATTTAAAATCATAATTTTTTTCTAATTTTGCAAGGAACAGTGCGTTTATAGATTGTAAATTGCACTGCTTTAATCTATTGTAATTTAGTTTTTCAGGAGTGGTCATTTGAAATTTAATATCAAATCCAAACGACAAAAAATGTGAAATCGAACGGTCAAGCGTAGTCAAATAAATATCAAATAATCACAAATGATTTAATTAAATAATTTGTTAATGCAGTAAATGGTCTATCCAGTGTAGTGCCACAGGCGGAGCACCGAATTGTAGGATAAATATTGTTAATTATTTAAGTTTTCTAAATGAAGATCTCAGTAAATGGTCTATTTAGAATATTTTTATTGAAAATATGCAGGTAAAATATTTTCTGATACAACTACTTTATTTTTTACACTATTCTTCAAATTTCATAAACTGCTTTTCGTAATTGATACAAGATTTAATGGGGAGTAAATTATTTACGATGTTTTCAACAATTTCTATAATTCCAAGTGGATTACATAAAAGTGCTCGTTCATTTTACATTAAATTTAATAAGTGCAAAATATCCAATAGAAATTGGTAAATATTATCGTGTATTGCCAACCACCACGAAAATTCCCAAACCTTAAAATTGTTATTTATCCAGAAAAAGTCATAAAAGAGACAATAAATAACATGAAGAACTTGTATCATAAGATCGCACGAGACTTCTTTAGGGTATGACGGGAGAAGCGCTTTGCTGGCCTTTCCTAAAACGAACCTCGTATATTTTCATCTCTTATTTATCATTGATTAGAGTTTTCTCTTAATCATGCATATCCAGTCAAATTTGAAACATTATATCTTATTTAACATATCAAATCAAATTTAATTTTGTACAATATTTACATTCTAATCACTTTTCCCACATAATAATAAATATCGTAATATGTTAACACTTAACACAATATATCATCTACAACCAATTTAAAAATATATTAATAATGCAAATAAAAACTTATACAATATCAATTTATATATTTTATTAAGATTGTAATTTTATAAACTTTTTACAATATTATTTTAATTATTTCTCTAACTCTAAGTTTAAGAAAGTATTAATTTATAAAGTTTTGACCGTTCTATTCTTGTTTAATTATGAGAAACTTGTATTAAATTTTATCTTCTTTATAATTTATTTGTAAAACTATTTAAACTTTATATCATAACAATTTCTATAAAATAAAATGACTTAATGAAAAATCCAACCTAGTATTCGTTTCTCAAAGGAATAAAGACATTTCAAATTTTAGATGATACACGACAAACGAAAATACTCCTTCAAAAGACATAATTTTCTTAAATTGCGTAATTTAAACGTGATAATATGAGCACTGGATATGATGTGTAAGCAGGATAACAAAAAATCGAAAAACTTATCAATAAAATTAATGATATTTTTGTTAATAACTGAACATCGTAATCATAGCGACTGAATACATACATCACATTTTACATGTAGCATTAAATATATCCTAGACGACAATAAGTTGGGTGCCGAATCTTGAATTGTGGTCGCAAATGTAAAAGAATGGGAATGTCAGAGGCTTTTTGAAGCCGTTTAAGAAAAACCAAACTGGTTCTTCCCCAAGATTGTTGCTGTTGATGAAACTTGCCTTCACCACCCTATTTCTGAACACAAACGTCAGTTTCAACAATTAAACATGCTAGCCCTCCCTCAAACTAAGCCAAGATATTTCCATCGCCAGGTAAGATTACGATTTTTTGGATTTTCTATGCGATAATTATCGTAAAAAGTAGCAAACCATCAACTCTAACCACTCTACTAGACAGATTGAAGAAAGCAATTTGTCAAAAACTGCCTGAAATAATCCATGAAGAGTTCTCTTTCACCAGAACAATGCTTTTCACACCAAATGATTACGAAAAATTAGATCATTTGAAACTTGATTATACCTCACCAGATCTAACCCGAAATGAATTCCACTTACTCAACAAACCCACTTTCTTTACTGGAAAGAAATTTCAATCATATGACGAATTTGTTATAGTAACGAAGCAGTATTTTAAGCACATCGAGAAAAACCATTACAACTATTCTATCTAACTTTGAAATATGGTAATTTCAGTTAACTATCATGTGTTTACACATAAAACCTCTAAAAAAGTTTTGTAGTGAAGCGCAACCGACGGTTGCACATTGTAACAAGTTCAGTGCAGATTGTAACTTATTTAAGTCAATATCACAACTGGAAGTTCGGCGTCACAACACATATTAGTTACTACGAAACTGTAGTAGCGTAAACAGTTCACCGATAATCTGTTTTTAAACAAGATGTAAAAATAGATTATCGGGCAATTTTACACACACTTTACCTGTGAATTGACTATTGACCAGTATTTAGAGGAAAGGGCTTCTATTCTAAACGATGGTTGACCAGATCGTATAAGTGCATTCATATGATATAGTAAATTTCGGCTCGGAAGATGCTCGAAGATCAGGACGTCCCACCTTATCCTGTACCGAGAAGAATATTGATGTTCTTAATAAAGATACTTAAGCACTATAGGAACGTAAGTTACTGCGAAGTAGAAGAACGTCGGGAAAAATCACGCACCAGCAACCCATAGCATTCTACACGAACACCTGCGTTTGGTTTTCGTACCAACAAACAGATAACATGACGCGTCTCATGATGCTACGAAGTGCTAGAACATATACGCGTGTAGTATTGTTATACATGTTGTTATGTTAACAGTAACTTGACGAATGATAAAACCTAGCTTTACCAATATGACATATTCACTAAAGCATAGAACACAGTCTGGCTTTTTGAAGATAAAGACTTTCTATGAAAATATCGATCTATCAAGAGCCGTGAAGTACGTAGTACTGGAAAAAGCGAAGACAGTTACCGCAAAGTAGTACGGATAAAATACCTCTTAGAGTTATTGAAACACTCAAAAATATTGGTCTTTGCTTGACACCATGCACCTATTTTGTCCAACATAACGCCTCCATCCATCGCCCCAACATCTGTACCGAGTATTTGGCAAAAGCCTAGTTGAGGTACCCGGAACATTCATCTCACAGCCCGGATTTCGCTTTTTGAAACTTTGTTCTCTTTTCACCTTTAAAGAGCAGAATAAAAAGGAGGAAACTTTCCAATGATGAGGATATTCTTAGAGAAAAAAATAACGAGCTTTTAATGGACTTAGAAGAATGGTCAAGTACACAGAATGTAGTGGAAATTATTTTGAAACTTTGTGAAAATTAAAATTTTTTTGCAAAACTTTTATACCCTAACTAAACTCCGTTGTATAAGAAATGCTCCTCTATATTACAATGCGAAATTAAGTATTCTGCATCCTTCTCCTTTAAAAACACCAAAACCACGTATTGTATACTTTATTATACTGCTAAATTAATAATGCATATGTATTTAAATAGAGCGTGTTTCAAAAAGAATATACATATTACAAAGTATTGTCTTGGCTATTGGGGAAACATTCGTCTAGTTTATTTAATAGCCGCTAGGTGTCAGTTGTCTTCAGTTTTTCTTCTTCAAATCATGTAGTGTTCTCGAGTTTGCGAGGTGCAATTCCGTGATTACAGTGCAAAGACGTTTCAGGTTGAGTTACCAAATTGATCATATACAGAATTTGTATGTAAAGGAAAGAGTCCTAGCCGCCCTCGTGTTTCTGAAGAAAATGTTACACGAATTCAAACTGCTTTCCAACGTAATCCTTCAAAATCAACTCGTCGTGCCAGTCAGGCGTTACAACTGCTTACAACAATAATTTGGAGTGCTTTGAGACGTCGGTTGGTTATGAAACCGTACAAGTAACAGTTGTTACAAGCTCTGCGTCCTGATGGCAAACGGAAACATGTGGCATTTTGTGACGACATTCATGATGCTACTGACAATGACAACACTTTCGCACAACGCATCGTGTTCAGTGATGAAGCGACTTTCCATGTTCGTAGTCTGGTAAACAAACACAATATTTGAATTTGGGGCCTACAGAACCCACATGCAGCCATTGAACATGTACGAGATTCGCCTAAAATCCATGTATTTTATGCGATATCCCAATCATCTTTTTACGGCCCATTCTTCTTTGATGGAAACACAGTTAACGGTCAGCAGTATCTCGCTATGTTACAAAACTGGTTGTTTCCGAGGCTGCACGAAGACGACTTCATTTTTCAACAAGACGGGGCACACTCACTGGAGTCGCCAAGTGCGTGAATGAATAAAACTCTACCGAACCGTAAGATTGATCGTCAAGGAGCTGTCGACTTAGCATGTCTCAGCTGGGCTCCATGGTCACCGGATTTGACACCCTGTGACTTCTTCCTGTAGGGTTTCGTTAAAGACAACGTTTATGTACCACCACTCCCACAGAATCTGAAAGAGTTGAAGAACCGTACCCGTACTGCCATAACATCAGTAACGAAGGACATGTTTGCCCGAGTATGGGAGGAATTTGAGTATCGATGTGATATTGTTTGTGTCGCTGATGGAGGACATATTGAACATCTGTAATCTGAACTTGAGAGGTTCGTAAATATGTGTGTAAGGTTTCATATTCGTATGTCTTAAAGTTTAATAAATATATGCATTCGAAATACGTATATTCTTTTTTGAAACACCCTGTACATTTGTTTCAAGTTTTTCAGAGTTTTTTAAATATCCATCTGGCTTTTTAACTAATATTTGTTTTTGATGTATTTATATTTAGTATGAATGCAGGTATAAAAGTTCATGTTACTAAAATTCTCTGAAATTATTTATTTGTGTTTATCTGAATATTACTATTTAAAATATGTATATAAAAAAAAGTAAGTAAAGCAGTTGAAAGCCCCATCAAAACAAACTCATATTTGTGTTTAATTTGAGTAAACCCACATGAAGTGCTGTTTGTTTTGGGAGATTTGAATCTTCATTTGGTATCTATTATAAGCATATTTATTACTCAGTTAGCTTATTTCTTCAAATCTATTAACATGTCAGGAAACAACTCAATTTTATTTATTGATGTTATAGTTCACATTCTAACAATCATTAAAATATACATTACATGTCATTCAATAGCCAATTATTTCCATTTTCCAGTACCTATACGTCTTTAATCGACGCTAAAATAAACTTTATTTAGTATTTCATTTTAGTTAAGTGCATTCCAGTGCGAACCACACATTCTCAAATAATTATACTTCCGATGCAGTGCTTGAATTCCTCAGACTGGCGTGTTATTCTGAAATCCTTCGCAGTAACGTAATCATTAAAAGCCACATCTGCGCAAAAATGCCGTACAATCTACTTCTTTTAAAATTCTCGAATCACTCGGACGAATTAGAAATAGATACTGTTCATACATATATGGTAAATAACAATTTAAAACATATATTTAGTATATTTCGAGCTACAGCCGTGATTACTTAGATATGTAATATTCAGTACCAATTTCAGATTAAGTTCGTGCACCGATGTGCTTTTATTATTTAATAAAGGATATCTATCGCTGTAATAAGCACCGGCCAGCGCGACACTTAAATAACTAGCAAATGTAATTATGGATTAAGTGAATAGAACGAATTGCACAAAAAATAAAGTAGAATTTTTTAGTTTCCGTTTAATAAATCATCTTTACACTGATGCGAAAAAACTGCAAAAAATATAAAAAACGTGAAAGCGTTATCTATAAATTTTATCTTTTACCACTACATTTAATAGCAAGCACATCTAAGATTAAGGTTAAGATTACTTAAAGTGATTGTAAAACCTATTTCATTCCATTCCCTTTAGATCTAATGTGGTTTCTCTACTGAAAGAAAGAATATCTTAATTCAATAAATTAAATGTCATTTATTTATAAGTTAAATTAACCAATAATTAGATAAATAAACATAACGAGAAGACTAATAGAAAAAAACATTTAAAAACCGTCAAATTACTTTACTTCAATGAAAAAATTAGAAATGTTCATAGGACTAAATTATAAAAATTTTAGGATAAGGAACAAATGCTTTTCTTTTAACAAACATAAAGAATTCATTTAATATTACTTTTCCGTTAATTTATAGAATTTCTAAAGGAAAAAACTATGCACCTATGTCCGCACATGTGCATGGACAAAAATGACATCCTTCACCACTGCGTGCTCTATTCAATGGCGATTAAAGCGATATGTGCTTTCATTTTTATCCAAGAAATGGATGTATGACTATCATTACTTTGTATTACCGTCTCGATAGTAACTCCCAACAGGTACGTATAACTGCTGACACACCATATGACGAGCTCTGGAAATGAACAAAACGATTATTGTAGTAAGTACTTTGTTGACAGTAGTTTTCATTAATTACTTTATATTTTGCAATTAGCTATTTACTCGTATATGCACTCGTTTATCCAAGGGGGGAATTAAAGCAATATAAGACCTTTCGCTTCTATCTGAAAAATGGACGTATAGTTCTCTCTCATTATTTTACATATTCAATGTATTATTTTGGTGTTTTATATTTACCTTGTTATAAGTTATAATTTCATATTAGATATCAAATTTCTTTAACTTAAAAAAATACATATGTAGAAATAGCAAAATGTGTTAGCTAAAATACTTTCCTATTTGATACAAAAGTATTAGTTCTTAAAGAAATCTTTTTTAAGATTTTTTAATGTTTGATTAACATGCTCGAAGTATTGTTAGTATGTGACTAAAAACTGCAGTTGAAGAAAAGCATTTTGTATTGACCGTGTAGATTCTCTTGTATTCTTTACATATACCCGTTGAAATTGAGCTTGATACCAAAACTTTTAGTCTCTGCATGATACTGAACTTATTTCACCAACTTTTACACTTTAACCTGAGAAATTCTAGATCACCTAGATCTACCTATTGCACATTAAATACACTTCTTCTGCGAAATTAACACTATAACTTTATCTGTCTTCATCTGTGTAGATAACCTTGATTAATCCTAGTCTTCTTGGCTTGCCTTTCCCATCAAGCGTTCTTACGTTGCGGTTTGGAACCTCTCAGTCCTATACTTTTTTTTGCTTTTGCTACACACTTTTTCCATATTGTTCTCACAAACAGTAAGGGAAATAACAGCCCGCCGTAAAAGAATATTAATTATCGCATTTTCTTGCAGCCGTAGTCCTAATCCGGTGTAGTGCCACAGGCGGAGCATCGGATTCTAGGATAATTATTGTTAATTATTTACGTTTTTCTAAATATAGAGCCAGTGTCTTGGACATGTTATCTTGCACCTTATTTTGGCTTTATCTCAGGTTCCTCGGAAAGGCCAGTTCCCATAATAACACACTACTTTAGATAGCTGTAACTAATCAACAACTTAAAATCATTTAGCGTTCGTTGTTAATTAATTAATTTAACTAATTAATTGCTATTCTAATAGCATCGTTAAGTCTTTCCAATTTTTTTCGAAATTTTTAAATTGGAATTTTATATTGATTGATCGATTTATCATACTGTCTGCTTAGAATCACTTTAAAGATCGCCAACAATCACCCACTTGCATAGAGTTTCATCTGCCACAAAAACGCACTACAGGATAGTAATGTTCAAGTCGATGATGAGAAAATTGAAGAGACTTAATTGATGTTATTTCCATAGCAAATAAGTTGTTACATTTATTCAAATCGTAATTTTTAAATAACCATGTATGTACGTCAAATTAATTAATTTAATAGCAACCAACATAAAATGAATTTAATTCGATGTACATACTGACTTTTTTGGAGTCTTTGATAGAGTTTACCAACAAATACTACTAAACGAACCAAGTATTTTTGACTTCGATCTATCTAGATTAAAGCATATTACTTCGTAGACTCTGATCTTATACCTCTACTAACGTTGATAATTTTGAATTATACTTTTGAGTCATGAACTTATATTCTTTTCAACGTGTCACGTTTTAAGGTTCGAATCTTCTATATTTGCCCATCGAATCACATAATGTTATTGAAGTTTTGAAAAAAATGTTAATATGGTCAACAATTAATGAAGAAAATCTTCATTAGTGACTTTTATGTCAAATTAAACTCAAACCTAGTCAACAAGTCTATTTTTAATTTAACTACTTTGAAGTAACTATGTAGATTAAATCTTTATTTCCAGTAGACTGGAGAATGCTTTGATAATACAGTCTTTAGTATTTGACGCATGACTGCTCGCGTGAACATATTGAAAGAATTTTCTTGAGCTGCCTTTTTTCTAAAATAATAACAGTGGTATGTATCATAATAAAAACTAAGTAACAGTTACTGAAACGGAAACTCGAGTTGAGTATAATGTATTTGAAGGTGTAGCGTAACAAGTCATACACATATAAACACGGCATTATCATGAAGTATTTGTGATAGACTCAAACCAAATCCAAAATAATTACTATCTATCATATCGAGGTTATTGAGCAACTCATAATGTATTTGTGCAATCGATAACACTAGTTGTTCTTTGTATATGCTAGAGTCATTCGTATCTATTTTTATACTATATCACATAACAGCTGACAATTTTAGCATTATTTTGGGGAAAAAAGAACGATTTAATTGAGGGCTTGACATTTTATAAAAAATTAAAAATGGAAAACCACAGTGAGCATTTTCATCATATTTTACTCTACTACATCCATTAAGGGAAGAACACGTGTCACACTTGTGAAAAATTTCATAAAGTTTGCGATGGCAGTGCTCGACATAACGTCAATACCAACGACACTCGATCGGAGAAGTCTATGAAGGTTGATCGCAAAAAAATAAAGACGTTAGTCGAGTTGTGCCTATTACAGGCGACACAAGAATTTGCAGAACTATCATTTAAGCCTTCACGACCTCGTAAGAAAGCTAAGATGCATCAGTAAGTTCGATGTCAAACAAGTTTAGTTGAGCCCATCTATAAACATCTGCGATATTCTACTAAAAACACAAAGGAAACGGACCTTCTTTAAAGTGACTGATAGCTGGTAATATGAAGTGAATTATGTACCACAATGTAGTGCGAAAACGGTTTTGATCTCAACCTGAAGATTCTTCTCAAACGTTATCGAAACCCGATATTCATCGGAGTAAGGTTATACTCTCAAAAAGTGTGTCGTATTTTTCGAACTCCTATTAAGAAATGAAATAAGAAATGTCCAGAATTCGTTAATCGCAAAGAGGGAGTATTTCAACCTGTCAACTCGAGACGAGACAAACGTTAGATCGCCTGTTAAAAATCATTAAATCTTGGCTGGATGGTCTTGTTCCACCTACCATACTCGCCGGACCTTGCGCTGACACCAAAATGTCGGCCGAGCTATGTTATTAACTATTCCATTAGATTCAATCTTATTACTAGTGCATACATGCTTTGGAAATTAAAAAATCTAAAAGCTACTACTCTACAATGTGTGACTATTAAATAACGAGACTGACGCTGGTACACAAGAAGTGCGCATGCCCCAAACGCCAACGACTGACAGTTATTTATCGTTAATTGTTGTGAAATTTCACATGAAACTTGGTAAAACCGCTACTGAAACTTATAATTTATTGAAAGAAGTGTATAGCAATAAATGTTTATCGCGTGCGCGTGTTTTTGAGTGGTTTAAGCGTTTTCAAGATTCAAAGCAATGCTGATTGTTTTTTTCGATATTCATGGGATTGTGTACCTTCACTAGGTTCCTGAAGGTCAAACTATTAATCAACATTATTACCTTCACGTTTTGCTCAACTCCGTGAAAGAATAAGGAAAAAACGACCCGAATTGTGAAAGGACAAGACATGGGTTCTCCACCAAGACAATGCACCGGCTCATTCCACATTCTCAGTCAAGAGGTTTCTAGCCATGTACTGCATCCCAGAGTTAGACCAGGATCTTGCTCCGTGCGACTTCTATCTGTTTCCTAAGGTGCAATCTGAATTAAAGAGAAAAAAATTTGAGTCCGTTGAAGCTGTGAAAGCGAAAGCAGCATGCGTCCTGAAGGAACTGATAGAAGAAGACTTCCAGCACTGTTTCGAACAATGGAAGATTCCCATGGAGCAATGTAGGGATAGAGCAGAGGTGTATATTGAAGGAGATAATAAGTAAATATGTATGAAATCAAAATAAAATGTTTTACAGCGTCAGTCTCGTCAGCTTTAGGTAAATTTAATATGATCTGAAAAGTATTTTTCTCCAGTTTATATTCTCCAATCACGTATTTACATACATTGAAAATTAAGAGCTTCATTTTACTATTGCTGATTTTACTAAACAAGTTGCCACTGAAGAGGGTTTTCCATAAATTAGTAATTATATATACATTTTATAAAAAAAGATATTACAATTAGAGATTAATTGATTAATTTTTATCAAAGTCTATGTTTATCATCAAATTCTCTAGATTTGCGGAAATTTAAAAATAATGCTTTTTTCAATTCACTAAACCCAAAATCTCGAGATTCGGAAAAAAACCCCAGACGTGATAACCTCACAAAGAACGATTTGGATATCGGACGTGCTTTGGAAATTGGTCTCAGACTCAGGTCCGATCAAATTTGCATTTTTGACAAAATTCGCATTATCTAGTATACGTACATATATGTACAATACAGGGTGTCTATAAAAGAACTCCGGGGTTTAAAAAATTAATATTTTTTAAACTATAAAAGATAGCAAAATTTGATCTATTCCTTTGAAACAAGCAGCTCAAAGAGTTTTACTCATACCAATTGGGAATGTTTCTCTCAACAGTTGGCAGCGCTGCGGAGCGTTGACCTTGAAATGACGTAGCGGCTGCGGCAGGCAGTCAGTGTCGTCTGGACTGCCGCGCTATGGCGACGCCTCAACAAAAGGCTCAATGTGTTATTTGGCTCATAGAAACTAATTCTGTTGTTACTGTACAAAGAAACTTTCGACGTAGCTATGGTGTTGACCCGCCTACAGACAAAACAATTCGTCAGTGGTTATGTGCGTTCAAGGAAACAGGAAGTGTTTTGAAGCAAAAGTCGCCGGGTAGGCCGCGTGTGTCTCAAGAGAATGTGGACAGAATCCGAGCTTCATGCACTCGAAGCCCTAAGAAATCGTTAACAAGACGCACTCTGGACTTGGGGTTACCAAGATCAACACTCCATAAGGTAATTCGTAAAAGACTTCGTTTAACTGCCTACAAGATACAACTTTTACACCATATCAAACCGGCAGACAAGGTTAAGAGATTCGAATTTTCTGTTTCCATGCTGGATAAAATTGATGAGATAATGATTTTTTAAAAAGTGTGGTTTTTAGTGATGAAGCTACTTTTCATGTGAACGGAACTGTAAACAGGCATAATTGCAGAATTTGGGGTTCAGAGCCGCCCCATGAGTTTATTGAGTACGAACGTGACACGCCCAAAGTGAATGTTTGGTGTGCTCTTATGCGTGACAGAGTCATAGGTCCCTTCATTTTTGTCGAAAGGAATATCAATGGTGATGTCTATTGTGACATGTTAGAGGAGTATGTTTATCCTCAGTTGGATGACATTGAGGCGGAGAAAGGTTTAGTTTACTTCCAACAAGATGGGGCGCCGCCACACTTCAGTTTGCGTGTGCGTGAGTCACTGGACGCTCGTTTCGGCAACAGGTGGATTGGAAGGGAAGGACCTATTCCATGGCCACCAAGGAGCCCTGATATGACTCCGTTAGACTTTTTCTTTTGGGGGCATATCAAGAATCTTGTGTATGCGGAGAAAATTCGAAATGTTCGCCATCTCAGGGAACGAATAGAGAATTGCGTGGCGTCCGTTCCCCCAGACATGCTCGCCAGGACATGGGAAGAGGTAGAATACCGTTTCGACGTGTGCCGTGCCACTCACGGAGCTCACATTGAACTTCACTAAGTTGTTAAAAAATATTGAAAATGTAAGCTTTCTAATCATGTATAAAACATGTATGTACGTTTTTTACTTTATTAAAATATTTTGTCTTAAAACCCCGGAGTTCTTTTATAGACACCCTGTATTATAAAGTAGTTGAGCACTTACGAAAAATCGATGAATTATTAAAATAAGACCTTACTTTTTCACAAAATAAGTTTTAATTTAAGAAACTAGACGTACATTTTCTATGCACTGCACACATCTTCGATAATACTACATGTGTGTATTGTATACGAAATGTGCATTTAGTTTTTTAAATTAGAACTTATTTTGTGAAAAAGTAAAGTATTTTATTTCAATAATTTACGTGCAACATACATACATATATACGCACTTGCGGAAATTATAGCAATGAAACAGGAAAATCTTTCGCCGCAATATTATGCAACTCAAACTACAAGAACATTTTGAGACTGATCTACTACGTAAGTAAATAAATGTAATAACATAACTTTTAATCTTGAAAAATAAATAACCAAAATTAAATTAAGGAATTAAAATATGTTAGAAAATCAATTTGTTTGAATTATTGCCTCTGTCTGTAAAAAAATATACTATACAAATACAAACCGATGCGCATTAACGTCCTTTATTACCTACTCCATTTAGTTCCTAGTAAAACCAAACTATTTGTTAGTACCCTAATTTAATAAATTACACTTAATAATATAAAAATTACAATAATTACTATAGTAACTTTACACTTTTAGTAATTTATTATTCATATTCCTTGAAACATTTATTTTATAAATTTTACATTTCGAATTAATTTAATCGTTCTAAGAAACGAAAAACTTTAACAACGTATGTATATATGTTCCTGTGTATTAGATCGGGATTTTTTCTTTAAACAAAATGGGGAAGTTGACAAGAAGGTTTTATTTTAATATTTACAAAATGTCAAAGTAAAATTATCTAGTATTTAATATGCATGGTATACACATATGTATATATCCAGTTACATAGATCCATAAAAATAAGCTCTCGAAGGTTGAAACTCCGGTAAGAAAATTTAATAATTAACATATCAAAAGGTTCAGAAAGAGCTTGAACAACCTAATTAGACATAGTTAGAAGGTATTCGACGCCAGTATATCTGAACAGAAAAAAAAGAATCGCCTGAGCCAGTGAATATGAAAATTTGAACTAATTTTTGTTTTAAATTTTCACTTATCAACAAATTTACATTTAAAAAATGATACACGAAATAACTTTAATCTAGAAATGTTCTTATATTAGTTGAAAACAAAATATTTTAACCAAATTTGAATTTAAGGAAGACGCATTGCCTTGAGTATACTATATATGTACTTACAATGCATAGTATCAGCAGTCTCCTGGAACGTCTCAGAAGAGGTTTATGAAATATTTACTATATAGAATTGTTGGATAGTATTCTACTTTTGTAAAGGACTGACAGTCTATTCATTAAACATCCCAAGGAACAATTTTTAAATTTCGCGGGTGTTTTAAGTTGCCCAAGGAAAAAATAACTACATCTAAAATTATATTTTATTTTATTACAGCATGAATATTAATAATTAAGGTGTATATTTCAAAATCAAAATTAAAACGAAAACCGTACGCATTAAAAACATGTTATTTCCTAATTTCTTGAATGAATTGAAATCATAGCTAACCTTTATTTTTACTACTACCAACTCAAAACTTCCGCGAAATTTAAAAATTGTTCCTTGGGATAATTTCAAAACACTCTGTGTGCACAGAGAGTAACACACTCAGAGTTGCTGAGCTACTGTCTCAAATTTATTATATTATGTCCAGATTTATTAATAGATTCTCTACAACCTTCTTGATACTTATGGTAAGGACCATGTTTTTTACAAAACCCTACTGATACACATGTGTAGAAACGCTAATAATTTGTACAGCGATCTCTTTCAGATATTGTTTTAATTAGTTATGACCTTATTGTGTGGTTGGCTACTCATGTTTTTGTTTTTGTATATTTAGTATTAAAGCAATTTACAGTATTTGGCCATTGAATTAGTTTGTATATCAAGAAATTTATAATACGAGTCATTTGTTTTTAAATACATTTCCAATTTTCCACTGTAAATGGATTTAATTGTTCAAAAAGGATCTATTTCTAAAAAAAAATAATTATATTATTAAGAAAATTCCTTTATTACCGGTTTTGGGTCAAGTATGTACTATTAGGGTCTTAACACAGATAATGAAATACATTAAAACACTGCTAATAGTGTAGTATTACCGTGTTTTAATAATATATGCCAAATCTTATTAATATAATTTTTTTGGTGAATTTTTGAGCTTTGTAATTTATTCGTAATGAGAAAAGTGAAAGATAGTAGTAACTTTATTGAAAACGGACATGTATTCGAACCGATAAATTGCAATAATACAAAAAGTTTCTCAACATACACTAGACGGAATAGCCACATCAACATCCAGCAGTCGCAGTCTTTTAAAGGCTTAATATTAAAATCAAAATATATTACTTTCAATTTAGAATATATATGTATTTTATTTTTATGTATTTTGTGAATATTATTGTTTTATGCAATGTCTTTTATATAGTAATTATATTTATTTTTTGTTATACGCAAAGCAACGCATATATATTGACCGGCAGCAACTTTTGTCGTCGTGTACACATTGTATATCAGGGGACTGAGATCGGCCTACCTGACCGGCCGAGTCATTGTCACTGCCGGGTAGTTGCATGATGCTTCCCCAATAGGTGCAAGATCGGCAGTCGAACATTTCCACTCTATTGGGGGTGCATGAGTACTTCGATGCGTTGAACGGGAAGCGAGGTATTTTGAACTGTTTCGTTGTGTACGTACTTGAATATTTGTGGGTATAGAACAATTGAACTACGTTTCTGTTTATTATTTGAACTATTTTATTTATACATGCATCTTCATATCCAAAACACATGTTCAAAATAAAATTGTGTAAAACATTTATGTGTTTTATTTCCATTAAATAGGGCTCTCAAACCAGGGAGTATTTTAACACAGTCATCACCATAATATCTGTAAAACCACCGAGAGGGATTACCGGTTAATCATAAAATATCATTCAAAAATAGACAATCTTCTGCTAGAGAGCTGCTGGATAAATTAAAAGCTCATAATATAAACATATCTGAGCATACGATGCGATCACGATTGTACGCTTCCGGAACAAAATATCCCAGGCTAGTCAAGAAGCCTAGTTCGACACCAAAAATGAAGAAAACACCCTTGCAATGCACGAAATTTTTCGGTTCAGTTTTACAAATCACATTCTCTTTGCAATAGATAATTTTCATCGACGAATTCTAACTTGAAACAATGACGGAGAGAATTAATTTCGTCAGTCAAGAACCCATGGAACGTTTTGGTAGTGAAGCTGTAGGGAAAAAACTCACCATCAGTTATGATATGGCCATGCATAACCACGAATAATATCGGATCTCGGTATTTTGTGGAGAGCACCATAAATTAAGTACAATATAAAAAGGTTGTTGAAACTGTATTTTTGTCTTTCCTAAACTCACTAAATGAAGAAGGAGGACCATACGCCTTTATGCAGGATGGAGCATCATACTATGGCATGATGCTCCATCAGCAAAATCGATAAAATATATGTTTCATGAGCATAAAATACTTCTTCTTCTATCCTGGCTCAGAAATTCGCCCAATGTAAATCCGACCGAAAATTTTCTTCCTCCAATTTTTGTATAAAGTTTTTTAAGGAAAATGAGGTGTTGTTCTACTAATATATTTCAGTATGACTAGTTTTATTACGTGTTACTCTAATAGGAACTTAATTGGCACGATCTTTAAAAGCGGCAATTAATTTTAGGTTCTGATACACACCAACAATATGGCTTCTTCATCGATTCATTTGTGATAGATCTGTTTGCAAGGTAAAGATGACGTCTATTGACAATAATTTACGTAATTTAGTAGTAGATCGTTCTCTCTTCTTCTTTGGCCATGATACATTGTAAGAAAGAATCCACAAACACATATAATGTACGTCATAATTTATAGTTTAATACGATTTATTTAACAAGAATGTTAAAAATATTGGCTGGAAAGCAAGCACGTTTTTATTATTTTAGGCTTAAACTGTAGAAACACTGACCCATAAAACCTGGCAAGGATAAGACGTACTCTAAATGACTTACACCTTCATATATGTACCTGTGGTACGACACTTAATGTCAACTAATTTTTAATTGTAAGCAGTTAGAACGAGTACATTATATTCGCATCTTGTAATTAATGCTATACGATCGTTTAATCTTTGCTTTTCATACTTAAATAATGCAGTGACGTGTATATTAACTGCATCTAATTTATCGCATTTATTAGAATTGCATTAATTTCACGATATGTTATTAACTCAATTATATTATCAGCTATTTAATATAATTGCTCGGTAATTATAAACGGATGCTTAATTCCTATCACTTCATATAATACATTGAAAACAAGGACTAATTCTGAAGATTGAAATTAAATAGCGTTTTATTGGTTACTCATTGAGAAAAACATTTATGTATGTAGACAATAAATTTCAATGTATTTAATGTTGTATGTGTTGGGAAGTGGGGCAGAAAAATCGTGAGAATTTGTGTACGGGGGTGACCAGTTTCCCACTATATACTATATTTGCACCCTTCAGAAGTGTGTAACGGTCACAAACGAATTGTTTTCCATAATGTGTCCGGTTAGAAAGCAATTAATCTCTAAATTAGATAACGTTTTTTACATTTCTATTATAGAATTCTGGCATTTATCTAATAAGCGACAATAAATGTTATGTGTCCCTATATAGGTAGAATCATGGGAATATTTTAATTCGTGGAAACTATTACGTTTCTCAAAAAATGTCAGGTAATGCATCTGCATATATTGTAGTTTCTGTCAAGCTCATATATTCAATGTCCTGTTAGTAGGCCTCACTATAATCTTAACAGACATATATCTAATAAAAACTGTTAACTAATAATAACAATAATAATAATAGCAGTAATAATAATTATAACAAGAACAAGATATCGTATAGTACATCCAAACTCTTGCATATAACGTATTACCACATTACGACAGTCAGAAAAGAAGCAGATAGAGGTATGATAGATATTCAAACATTACCCAATACATGCTAAATCTAAACAAATACTTTGAAAACAAAAACACTCCCATACACAAAGCAATTAATATAATGACAGATAACAAATATACACCATTAAATCTAAAACAAGAGAACGTAGAATATAAAATTCAAATAATAACCACACATTAAAAGAAAGGGAAATGGTCAAAAAATTAGATAAAAAAATTATCATACTAATAGCTAAAAATGGGACGATCGTTTTCAGAAACAGAAGGGTTTATTTTAGCAATACAGGACAATATAATCGCCGCAACATCTACAGAAAACACATAATCGAAGAACCTTTAGAAAATGACAATTGCAGACAATGTCAATCAATTCAAATAAACTACAGAACATACAATAGGAGGACGTAAACTACTTGCTGTTAAAGATCATATAGAGAAACACAATATTACAACAGAAATTATACACCAAGCACTTGCCCTCAAACATCAACTAGTGAAATCTAGCAAGGCATATTAGAAATACACCCCAGAGAGTATCTTTAAAAATAATGATTACAAACTATACTGGAATAAGACAATACACACGGACAAACGAATTACTAGTAACAGGCCAGACATGCCTTATTGATAAAGAAGAAAAGAAAACTTACATAATAAACATTGCGATACTAAATGATACAAACATTACACAAAGAGAACAAGAGAAAATAATAAAATATGCACCACTTGCAAACAAACTAAAAGGATTTTAGAGCCAAAAAAGCAGTAACAGTAGTACGGATTGTAGTCAGTAACAGCTATTACAACAAAGCAATTTCCCCATTACATGCACATTCTAGAAATAAATCCACATTCATACATAAACACACAAAAAGTAGTCATTACGAAAACAATAGCAATAGTTGATTTTATTAATACAATCGCAACTATGATAACCTTTAAATGGACATCCAAACCATCATAAAACTTGTAGAAAATACCGTTTTGTGATGATTAATAAAACCGTACAATATCAGCCGTGTACAGTCCGAGATCAAACTCGTAGATATATAGGTTGAGTGAAAAGTTTCTCGGGGTTAAGCTGAGGAAGTGCGATAAATCTCCATCATAATTATAATAACGATCTTTATTGTCCAACAGACGAATTCCTTTACAGGACAATTTATAAATAGTACAGTAAGTACAGTAAGTAAAGTTATAATCAAAATGGTATGAAAATGCTCAGGAATGTAAGAGCGCCAACTACATATAGAAAATATCCGGTAAAAGAGCATTAGCGTTTCTCTACACATGATTCAGTAGTTCTGTAGCTAGAATATTCGTTATAGCTCTGTTAACCAAGAAGGTATCTCTGAAGCACTTTGCATATGTCGTTACCAAAAAAAATCAACATTTGCGAGAAGACATGAAGAATCAATCGGATTTTGAACAAGTTTACGTAGAAACTCTTTTCGAGATGTTAAACTCTGAAAATTGTGGAAGTCTATCAGTAATTCAAAGTCTGTCCTACATGGTGGATAAACACCACTGGTTCTATAAGATAAGTACTTCAAAAGTTTTTCTGCACCCTATCGAAAACGCGCTATTGTTAAAGTGCAAAGACACTAAATGATAGACCCTAGACGTACCAATGTAAAAATGAGTCCTGAACGTTGCCACTTTGGAAAACTCTCTACAAGATCTTATCAGGTACAGAAACACAGACTGCCATTATATGGTCGGTGAACTGGAGGCGTGGATCAAATATGACTCCCAAATTCCTAAAGCTAATATGTCTCACTATAGGCACTAGTTCCAGGGAGTGGTGGTACTCGATTGCTAATTCTTGAGTAGATTGCCACTACATATTTATTAATATTTAGCATAACTATGTTTTCATTACACCAGTCTTTAATAACATACGAGCACCTTTGTAATACCTGAGGCAAGTCAGTGATCCTCAAGTAAATTTTGAGATTACGTAAGCCAGGACTCTGCAATCCAATAAAAGCAACAAATCATTAATAAATAATAAATATCCAAGACATGATCCTAAGGGTAGTAGAACAAAATCCATTGTAGTGTACATAACAAACAAATAATAATTGTTCAGTGTGTCATTACTACTAAAAATTATTTTTCTCTCCAAGCATCAATTTAATAGTATCCATCACAGAAATAGTTTAAAACCAATAATATATAAATGCAACAGTAGCATGCAATGAATGTTTTATTTGGAGAAATTATTCTGGTCTACAGATAAGAATTGCGAATATCTAACTGAAAAAAGCGTTTTCGAAGCTGTGGTAAAAATGTGCTAATATTTTGTACACGATATGAACATTAAGAATCTTTTGAATTAGAAAAGCTCTTCTTATAATCGAGATTTCCCAAATCGTCAATTTAAAAAAGAAAGAGCTTAACTGTATATGTAGTAACTAGGTTACTACATATTATGCTCTTTATCAAATTCGCTTAATGAAAAACATTTTAATATTTCAAAAGTATGTAAAATATATTTGAAAAAATTTTTTATGGCGAAATCAAGTTTCTGCCATCTACCATAACATTAACGACAATTTTTTTTTACAATCTGTTGTTTCGTCCACACATAACCACAGTTTCTTAATTTTTAATTCTGGCTTAATTCTGTCTCCAATATGTTCAAGGGCAGATGGTATAAAATTTTGTAAAGCTTTTCCACTAGATAACATATAGCATTTATTCTAAAATGAGACAAAAGATACGTTGTTCAATAAAATAAACGGTAGATTACACAATACAAGTGTTATCGTACATGTAAATTAAATAGAAATTCCATGGTGTGTAGTATAATATTCGCATCTTTATTCGTCATTTATTTCCTGAACAGTTGAAATCTTGTACAGATAAAAATTAATTCTTTTCACATTGTTCATGCGGTTCACTCAGTCAACTTCAGAGCAATAGCATGCTTAACAACAGATTTTTTAGGACTAGCAATAATTGCATTTCTAATCTTTTCTTCATTAAGTGACTTACAGACAAGTTTTGCTCTTTCACTTGATTTATTATCTAAAACAGACCACATGTGTCCTCCATTTATAATTCCAAATTTCAATTATCTTATGCTATTTATCATAAAACCGTCGAACAACTTTTAATTGCTCTGATTGAATTAAATTAAATAAATTTCTCAACCAAAGGATGTACTGTTCTATTGACCAACACTCCGTTTTAACAAATGCTTACAATTATAATAAAATCTACATTGCTTACAGCTCTAATTAAAAATAACAAAGTTATTAATGAAAGAAAATGGGTAATACATTGGGCCGAACCTTGTATTTCAAGGTTTGTATTTTTCTATTCAACTTACAATAATTTCTTTTATAGGCTAGGCTTAATTCAATTTATAATTAAACTTATTTAAATCTTGAATATTTTATTTCAACCTAAATAAAATAGTATCGAAAAATAAATTAACTATAAAATATAGTTCACTGCGCATTAATGATTTACTAAAAATTCTCAGTACCTATTTTTATTTAATGATTTATTTCAAAAAATAAAAAACGTAAAATTCGTTACAGAATCATTCATCTCGAACGGCAGGTGATGCAGTAATACATTTTCACGGCTGCTCATTTTTATCAGAAAAACACCGTTGCTGAAGAGCAATAGTGTTCTTTCCGCGACAAACCAGGTGTCAATGAAAGGAGGATACAATAATTATGGGAGTGTGATGGACGACTAAGGGCACGTGTCCACGTGCCGACGAACCCGCATCCGTCAGTGATTAGTAAATTGGTCGTGTAGCTTACTGAAAGGTGACCATCCGCGTATTAATTGAAATTCAGCTGCACTTTTATAAATGCAACTATCATTTACAATGTGGCCTTTTTTTTACTGTAAATAATACCCACACGTTATGTTTACACTTTATTAATCAGGGGCAGATGCATTTGTCTCGACAGCAAACTATAAATTTATTTGGTAATTCAGTTATTATTGTTTGTTATTTATAATTCGTTTATTATATATATTTTAATTAACTTCGACTATGTTAATTTACAAAAAAATTGCTTGATATTAGCATTTTATATAAAGACAATTAATTGGTGTTTTTTTTTATTTATTATTTTAACGATTTTTCGTGTTGTCCTTTCTTCAGTATATTATAAATATACAGTATTATGCAAATTAATGGAATCATGACTATTTTTTTAGTTTTCTGCATGTGGCAACATTGTTAGATCAGTTCTGACAGTAGTTTTATGTCAAAAAACATAACCTATATCACTGGGAACACATTACACAGTTATTCAGTGTATTTCAGAGAGTTTGTTCACATATACTCCTTCAAAGTTCAAAATTTAATTTATATTGTGCTTTTACTGGTTGTTCGCGATATGGATATCACGCCCAGAAGACGTGAGAAGATTGTGACATTAAGTGAGCACACTTGAATGACACAGAGAGATATTGCTCAGGAATGTGATGTTAGTCAAGGAGCAGTAAGCAAGATCCTAAAGCAAAAAAAGAATACCAGAATAGTTGAAGTGAAACAAGCGTAAAAATGTGAGAGAAAGAGGAAGATGACACCCCGGGATGTCACTTTTTTGGTTAGAAATAGCAAGCTGAACCCAAGAAAAACTAGTTTTGTACTACGAAAAGACTTAGCCGACGCCGGAGTGAAAGTGCATGACCCGACAGTTCGTAGGAGACTTTTAGAGTCTGGAAGAAAAGCCATTCGACTACAGAAGAAGCAACTCCTCACTCAACGAATGCTGAAGTAGAGGCTTATTTGGGCCAAGAAATATGCCGGATGGAATGAGGAAGACTGGAGAAAGGTGTTGTCCTCAGACGAGTACCATTTTTTGGTGCAGGGGCAGCGATCAAAATTCGTGAGAAAAAGTGGAGATGAAAAACTCACTGCAGCTCATATCGATCAGACTGTCAAACATCCTGTAAAGAAGATGTTTTAGCATTCATCTTCCTTCACCAACTAGGAACATATGGATAAATAATAGTTAAAGAAATGTAGTTTAAATTAAAATTTTAATATTTAAGTAATTCTGTAAATTTAAAGTTAATAATAAAGTACAATAATATTGAATTGTTTGAGTACCACCGTGTTACACAGAATGTCCCGATAACTTCGGGAGTAGAGTCTACAAGTCAAAGAAATTAATAGAAGTAGACAGTTATTTTTTTAAATCCTTAAAAGCAGTATGATTACTAATAAGACTATAAAAATGCAACGAAAATAATTCTCTAATTTGATAAGCGTGTATCCATCTACTTGTTTGTACGCCAAAACACGTTGCAACACGGAAATAGTAATTAATCTTATTTCTTTGGGTGTTTTCTCTTATAGCACCAGAAACCTCGACTATTTTGTCGGGTAACTCGTCCACATTGACTTGTCTTTGATAGGTGTCCTTTACGTTCCCCATAGGAAAAAAATCAATGGTATCAAATCAGGTGATCTGGCAAGTTAATTCACCATGCCACGTTATCTGCAGATTGTTTGTATTAAGATGAGCTGGTAATAAACAAGGATCAATGAACATATTACTACTTATTCGTTCTGTCTTCACTTCTAACTTCCCCAAACGGCTTTTTTCGGTATTTCTTCCTTGGATGCTTCAATTCAGAGCTTTGACGTTTGGTCTCTGGACCATATTAAAAACATCACATCTTGTCGCCAATTACAATAGAGTACCTGAAGTTTTCGCCCTTTTCTGAGTCTTTAATCAAGTCTGTACATATTGAATTCAGTTAGCTTGTGTAGTACAAACTTTGCACAAATCTTTCTCAACTCCAAATGCTGTGTCAAAATGCGATGAATTGAATCTCATTTCTGATAAATTCACGCATAAGTTCGATGTTACTTTCCGTAACCGCAGATTTTTTTGTCTCAGGATGTTCGTCGTCATTTATGTCCTCACGACAGTCTTTAAATCGTTTATACCACTCATACACACTCGTACGTAATAAACACACATCACCATACACTTGTTTCATCAAATTAAATATTTCAGTAAACGATTTACCGAGTTTAAAACAAAACTTGATATTCGCTCTTTGTTCAAAATTCATTTTTCGACCAAAGCCAAAAACACACTATTAGTTTATGCTCAATTTCTCTGCTTCTAATGATGCAAATGTTATGATATTTTGACAAAACGTTGGTGAAAGATCTACTTTACTGACGCATTTTTTTTTAATTGATGGCGCCACTAAGAATTATTCTTTTCAAAAAGTTCGGTTTTCTCTGCAACAGACTGTATATAATAATGAAGAAATAGATATGTTTATTATGGACCAAAATGCAGTTTCGGAAGCATCGGATAAAGTTAACAGAGAACATTAAACTTTCAGGAGGTTTTTATATATGAATAACGATTATGAAAGAAATAAGAAAAATGCTTTTTGCAGTAATGAATGAAGGAAAAGGCAGAAAAAACAACTTACAATCATAAACTTCATAAGAGAATTTGATCATATAAGCTACCCGATAGCTCAGTCCTAGTCCGATGGATTACTATCCGGGAAGATTTTTCATGGTTTCCCTTCCTCGCTTAAGAGAATGGTGACAGACTCATGATCTACCAAAACCCCCTGTAATTGATATTAAGCTATAGCGGAATGTGAAGACATGGATTATTATTATTATTATACTTTAACGTTTCTAAAAAGAACATATTCTGCAAGCAATTTTATATTTAAATTGTTTCTATTGTATGTATAGCATTACTTGTATATCATTATTTTATATTTCTTATGTTTTGTTACTTCATGTATTTAGTAATTTATGTAAGCTAATGTGGTAGTGTTGAAGCAATTATATATCACTTGCGGAATTCTTGTTGGTAATAATCGAAAAATCTGAAATGTATACCTAAAAACTATGTATATATATATATATATTCTTTAATCTAAAATTCCTTTCTCAACTTTAGTTATAGCTTAATATAAAGAAAAAAAGTATTTTATTTTCACACATTCGTATTTAATATTTCAAATAAACTTATAATTTAGAATATTGTGACAAAAAGTTAATATTACCACAGGTATTACAAACAGGTATGTATATCAAAAATCGCAATTTCGAAGAAGAAAATCATAAATCTTCAGTCAGTTGAAATAAATATATAAATATTTTATTTAGCATTTAAATTATGAAGCACGCATATGCACTAAGGAGAGTTCGAAGTTCTTTTTCTGTAACCAATACAGTCATTTCATGGGCATAATAATTTGAAATTATGCAACTTAATAAACAGAACTGCATGTCATGTAACATAATTTTCTTTTATAAACTTTTTTTATAGGGATTTATCGCATATTACTAGCATCTGTACAGGCAGAATTTAAAGATACAGGAAAAGCTGCCTTTAAAATTTTGCTATTTCAATAGATATCATTTTTACTACAATATCTACAGATCTAGTATACTTTTTTGGACAATAATTGCTTCGGTAATTTCAAAAACTAATTTTAGATCTTTCAGTTATACTCTTAAAAATGTATTTAAATATATTGCTTATAATGTTAGTAAATCATAGAAAAAGAACCGTACTCCAAACTTTGCAATATTTTGGTATTCAAGATCTTTTATTACTAATATACATTTATTGATTTAATAATTAAATTGTAAGAGAAATAAATATTATTAAAAAAATACACATTTGATTAAAGAAGATAAAATGTATGTATATTATATGTAAAAAGAGCTTATATTTTTTTCTCAAGTTTTGAGATATAATCCTTAACATTGATCATTATATTCAATATTTTTCCCCTTGTTAGCTCATTATACAAACACTAATGTTACTTTAAATATCAATCAAATCAAATATTTATAAAAAAACAGGTAATTTAAAATTTAAAAAATAAATGAAATTGAAATATTTATAAAATAAAAAATAGATATGCCGAAAGACATATGTGTTTGCTAAATAATTTATTTGTTATTCAGTACTGAATAAACATTTAAAATTTGATACAAATAAAATCATTAAATATATATATATTTGAAAATACATGTCATCTTCTTCCAACAATATTAGAAACTTATTCAGTGGCGGTACGTAAATTACTAAAAATATCTGTTCATCTGTTTTTGTTCTTTAAAAGTTTATTCTTATTTTACAGGACAGTACATCTAACAAAATTAAATACCAGACTTATTATTATCGTTTACGTTTAATACGAGTTTTATAAAAAATGATGTGATAGATAATATAAATAATTTTCCGAGATATAAATTATTGTAGAGAACAGCAATCGAGAATTCCTGTCAGTAGGAGTAACATTTTCGCTCATATATAAACTATATAAGCCAGAACTATGTCAATCTGACGGCCTACAAGAAGATCTTTATAATAGAATTCAACTTGTAAATAAAACTTTCAAAAAAATATATACGCAACAAATGTATATGAAGCTAAAATATGAATAAAAAATACTGGACGAGGTTAAATCTATGAGGAAAAAACTGAAGGACCACATAAAAGTTGCTGCCGTTACCAGAGTTTCCTATTAATATAATATTTTACAAATGGCAACTGTAGGTACAAAATTATGGGATTTTGCGTCTAAATATAATGAAGCAGTGGCCAATAGAAAGTAGGTTCATGTATAGAAAAGTATTATTAAAACTTATCTAAGTGAAAATATTACCGAACTTATTTTACAGAATGAGGAAGACAAAACCGCAATATCTGGATGGTATTATACTGAAGTGTATTCTATAATTCTAAATTTTAGAAAACAAACATTTCTGCTTTTTAGTGCCCGGTTACGATTTCCTTCCTAATGACAGTTATTTTGAAGATGTGGAGTGTGCTTTTAAAAGGCAACAAGAACTTTATTCTCCACTAGGCTATGCAGATATTATGAAGACATGCCGCAAAAATAATCCAATTACAATCTTATACAAAACGAAGATTTTGTGAGTACAGTTCAAGAGAAGGAAATTACAAACAGAAAAAAAAAGACAGTAATGAAAAGAAAATTAACCGGCTACATAAAAAAATTAAAGTAAAACATTAACGTTACAATATTTACCAAAAAAAACAGCCACAATTTGGACGGAATTTACAAAGAGATTAATGAATGTTAATAGAATCATTCAAATGTTAATAACGCCCTGTTTACTACGCGTTTCAAGGAATTCACCTATCATCAGTTAATCTTGTGTTATTAATGAACGATTCTTTGTGAGCTGCTTATCATACCTTTTCGATACAGAATAATGAACAAACAATACCTCCATCTGTCGTTCAAACATATGAATATACGAACGTAAGAACGAGGGTGTGTTCGTACTTATTCGTACATTCGTATGTTTGAACGACAGAGGGATACGCGTAGTAAGCAGGATGTTATTAACATTTTAAAGATTGTTTTAACATTCCTCTATTGGTTATCGAACGAAATTTTAATGTGCTTATCTATATATGCACTGGTAACCTTGTTACTGATGTTAACGAGATGAACACGCCCTCGTTATTTTATTCGTACATTCGTATGTTTGAATGACATATAGAGGTATTATTTTTCCAAACAGATTAATATTTAAAAAAGGCATAGGATACAACATTACTTTTTCTTCTCGTTTACAAGTCCTTCGGTTCAATGGAAAAGCCATGGCTCGAGCAAAATTGAATGACATAGTGTCTTAGATGTACTTATTCCTGTCAGCAAATCAAAGACTCTATAGAAACTTGATTGGAAAATTAGGTTATGGAAAAAAATTAGTGGGCCATTAGATTTTAATCCATAGGATAGCTAACCAGCTATATAATATGTTTTTAATCTTGAGCTTGATTTCTCTTTTTTGAATAACCAGTACATTTGTTTATTATACGCAAAACAACCAAACTTTTTTCTTTAATTTTGAAAAATTAAAAAAAATTTAGATCTTTCTAAAACTATTAATAACAAATTATAAAATAAATGAGTCTTTTATACTAAGCATTGTTAATTTCAACGTTATGTTAAAGTTTTAATGACGCTTTACTCAAAACTATGTTGCTGTAGTATAGTTTCCAATTGCAAAATGGGCTCCAATTAATAAACCTGGTGTATTAGAATATTAGCAGACTCTTCATTTTCCATAATAAGCCGCAGTTTTAGTGAATAAAAATTATGATGCTGTATTGTATGGTGTGGATACTGTTTAAACAAAATCAAAAATAAGAAGGAAAATTATGGAATCATGAATAAAAAGGGCAGTTGATTGAGAAAGTACTCAAAGTTCAAAACCACTGTAGAGACCTAAAACATTCCATTCAGATGAAGCTGTTAATCAGCACCATGTAAAGTTTTTCACCAATAACCATAGATTCTGTTATGAACGAGAGATTATGAAGACCACCGAAAGATGACAAAACGTTTTTAAAGAACACAATTGATTAATCTTTTTTATATTAATAAGATAATAAGTAACGTAAGAAAAGCATAAAGCATGACTTCTTCGACTATCCAATAGATTAAGTTAATCTATAGGGTGTTTTTTTAAGAGCTTAAAAAGAACTTAAAATGATAATAAAAAGACAGAAATATTGTTGGAATGAAATTTTGTTTATTATAATCTGGTAGATAATTTCATGGCATTTATTTTTTTAAATATGATTTCCGGTATATGTCCGCCGCGGCTACGAGTTACGTGATCCATTCGATCGGTCCAATTTTTGACTACTTTTTCCAATAAATCTGCCCGTATGGCGTCAATGGTGGCTTGAATATTGGCTTCCACTGATTCAAGAGTTGCTGGGTTGTCGGCATAAGCCAATGACTTAACATAGCCCCATAAAAAGTAATCCAGAGGCGTTAAATCGCACGAGCGAGGGAGCGAGGAAACAGGACCACTTCTGGAAATAAAGTTGTCACCAAATTGATTTTGCAATAAGTTGCGCCGTCTTTTTGGAACCAAATGTCGTCGATGTTCAGCTGATTAATTTTTGGAAAGAAAAATTCAGTCAGCATGGCTCGATAGCGCTCGCCATTTACCATAACGGCAGCTCCTTCCTCATTTCGAAAGAAATAAGGACCGATGATGGCGCCAGGGTGTAAACTGCACCAAACAGTCAATTTTAATGGATGTAATGGTGATTCATTAACGGCTTGGGGATTGTCTTAGCTCCAAATACGGCAATTTTGCTTATTGACGGAGCCATTTAACTAGAAATGAGCTTCATCACTAAATACAATTCTTTGATAAAAATGCTCATCTTCGGCCAGCTTCAAATGGCCTCAATTCTTGTACGGGCTGCACGTAAGCCAAGATCTTTAGGTAAAATTTTCCACGTAGTCGAAGGACAAAGGCCAACAAATTGAGAAGAATGACGAATCGACATTTCGACGTCATCTTCAATACTTCACACTACAGCAGCAATATTCTCTTCGGTACGCACATTTCTTTGTCTTACTGATGGTTTTGAATCGAGAAGAGTAAAATTAGTGCGAATACGATCAATAACTGCACGAATTGCTTGCTCACTAGGCCGATTATGTTGACCGTAAAATGGACGAAGTGCTTTATGAACTTCGCAAACAGATTTAGTTTTTCCAAAGTAAATTTCAACAATTTGGATGCGTTGTTCTGGCGTTAAACGATTCATGATAGCTTGCAAAACCTTACTGAACAGAAATGTCAACACAGTTTGACATTATCAACTGTCAAACCATAGTTATTGATATCGATAGTTCTCATGCAGCTTAAAAAACATCCATTACAATTTCCTCAGTAGTATAATTGAGGGAATAAATAAAACTCAGGTTAAAAATTTTAAAATCTATTGTATACACGTATGTACAATGTATGTTTAAATCTTTTTACACGTATACTTAAATACATTTAAAATTGTTAATAAAGAAAAAAAAATCTATTAACAAAAAACAAAATAACGTATATTCAAATATTAAAAACAAACGTTCTAATTTTTAACATTTAGGTACATAAAATATTAATCACAGGCAACATTAATTATTCAAACATCACTAGTCCTAGCAATATATAATTTACACTAAAATAGTATTAAACTTAAATGCGGCTAATTAATTTTTTAGTACCGTGTCAACTTTATTTTAAACATTTGTTAAATAAAAGTACTAAACAACATTGTGTTTAATTAACTTTTTTTGTCGAATTTAATTCATATACAATAATTGGTCTTAGTACACCTAAATAATGAAAATAATTAGTGTTGCCCTATAAATCTAAAAATACATATTATATAGGTACTCAATGCACAAGTAAATACACACTTTCTTCATTAAGGTAAATTTAAAATTAATACAAATTTGTAATGATATGATTTAGTATTTTACATACAGAAGTGCCTTAATTAAGAAAGTAAGTGTAATTATTGTAACTTTTAATATTTACATTTAATGTCTTTGGTTTTGTTATGAAGTTAATTTATACAAGTTATAATTTATTCGATTGTCATTTTGTATACTGCTGCTTGGGCACTCAATTTTTTGTACAATATGGTTCCTACAATTACAAAAATTAAACAACTTATTGCTGACGTGCAAATGATGGTGACCATCATCTTGCTGATAAATGGTGTAGCTTGGGATGCCATTTCTGGATCTAAAAAAAGAGAAATATAATAAGTAAAAATTGTTACGTTTATAAAAATTATCACACTTTATCGTTTACATGTTGAACAACAAACAAATACAGATGTTCATTATCTTTTTAGTTCTCTATAGACTGTAAGTATGTTCACGTATTCGTAAATGCATTCTGAGGTTTTGTTATAAGTTATAGAGGAAATGCATAATAGATTAAGTTCACAGTTTCTTGTTAATCGCTTTTCCGCATTTAATAGTTTACCCATTCTTTTCAGTTTTGCCTGTGTATTAAGCAAATTAAAGGTATCATTTTAAAATAAATTTCAAATTAATCACATAGTTACACAGAAATAGTACAAGGAAATTCAAAAATAAAATTTTTATAATGAGTTAAAATAACAATTCAAGTGAACAATATATTCGAGGTATAGCAATTAAATAACAAGACTGGTGTGAGAAATGTTATTTATTGCAAATAAACTTATATTTAACTTTTATCCCCTTCAACATGCTCTCCTCTCCTACATGTACACAGCTGTATACATGTCTTCCATTGTTCAAAACAATGTTGTAGTTCATCAGTTGTCAGCCTCTTCAATAACTCCCCGTGTTTGCATGTTCAACAGATTCAAATGTGTTCCCTTTAATGTACTTTTTACGTTTGGGAACAAGTAGAAGCAATGGCAACTTTTGTCATGTTTAATTCGTCATGCAAAATGTATTTTACTGTTTCTTTGTTAATGTTTACCATATCAGCAATCATTCAAATGCTCATTCCGCACAATTTTTTTAAATTTCTGTACGTTCCCTTTAGTTCTTGCAGTCACAGGTAGACCAGCACGTTCTTCGTCTTCGACCATTGCTATTTAAAAACTCGCGCTCCTTTGTAACTGTTCACTTAGGGATTTTTTTATTTGACAATCATTATCGCGGCACTACTACGTAACAGTGTCCTCTACAATTAAAGCTCAGAAGTAGAGTAAAGCAGATCTAGAGACGAAACTACGGGTTGTTGCTTGGGAAATATCAAGATCAATGACATTCCAATTACAACCTCACCTGTTGCGCGATGGAAGAAGTGCAGTCTCGTTATTTAATTGCTATGCTTCGTATATATACATACCAAACTTTTAGTTAATATTTAGTTAATCCACCCTTTACTATGTTGCCGCCACTCTTTTAAAAAATTGGATCCACTTTCTGCTGCCACGTCAGCATGTTATTCTATAGACTTTTAACTTTATGACATTGTAAAACACGTCCATTCGTGTTAGTGTTAACGGTTGTGAAGAGCGGTTATTTCGTTGTTATACTCTATCAATTAAGTAGATAATTTATGTCGCATGTATGTAGACAAGTTATACAAATTACTAAATAAGGAACAATATATACAAAAAGCACAAATTTTCTGATACATATAACACAATAGTTTTGGACGAAAATATTTAAATAGTCCAGATTCCTTTTGCTACATATGTGGAAGTTTTACTATACTCAGTGACAGAACAAACATTTCCGACTTTGTAAGGAAAGTCTATTTCGCTTACTTTGCTAAGCTTTGTATAGAAAATTAATAATGGAGTAAAGGATCGCGAATGAAACTAGCTTTTAATGTTCCAATGATATTATGAGAATCGAAAAACCATGTAAATGACTGCTATTCTTCTTTTCCAAACTTCAGACTACAATAAAAAGAATAAGAATAAAATCATATATCCAAGTCATGAATCGGCAATGCGTCCAAAGCCTGATTCAACTTCATTCACTTGTAGGCGTATGGCAGAATTTGTTGAATGCGAACATAATGTGAAATACGAAGGATCGCAGTATTTAATTAAGAAAGAACTTAATGGTCTAATAAGAGACTTAAATCTACTAAATGGGTTGTCGGAACTGTTAGCTTCGAGATTAAATAAAAACAAATTATTTGAGCTTGGAACGAAAATAACGATTTATCGGCAAAGAAAGTGAGCTTTTGCAATACTTCAGAATAGAGTTTTGTTTATTTTATTGTCGTGACATATCAGGTTTATTAAATGCAATGGATATGGTTTCCCATGACCCAAATGAGTGGTATCTCCGTTCAGATATTTAATCACTTAAGGTTGATATACAACCATGCTCAAATGTATTAGACACCTTACGAATTTATGTACATATATACAAATATAGTTTATATAGTTTAGTCAAAAGAGAGGTGAGGAAAATAAAACTGTTGTGAAAATTATGTACAAAGTGTTATTTAGTAATTTATCAATATTTTGTCACTCCGCCCTTGGCCTTAATGACAGCTCGCACTCGTCGAGATATACTTGCTACTAAATTGTAACACTCTGCCGGTGGTATTGCAGCCCATATTTCGCGAATTTTTGTTGATAATTCTGCTTTTGACAGGCATTTATGTTCCGTGATCTTAGTTTTTAAGATACGCCACAAATTTTCAATGGGCGACAAATCGGGAGTTTGTGGCGGCCAATCCAATACCTCCACTGTGTTTTCCTCGAACCACATGAACACATGAACACATTACAGCTCCCGATTTGTGGCAGGGCGCATTATCTTGCTGAAAAATGTATTGTGGAATATCCTGGTCGAATAGTTTTAGCACAGACGGTTCTAATACTTCCTCCAACATGGCTAAATAGCGTTGGCTATTCATCCGTCCATCGCACAGGTACACTTCTCCAACACCGTATGCAGACATACAACCCCAAACCATGATACTACCACCTCCAAATTTTACTGTGCGAATGATACATTGTGATTCATAAGCTTCCCCTTGCCTACGCCGAACGTATAGCGTCCCAGGTAGTCCCCAAAGCTGCCAGGCAAAAGAAGAAAGTTAGCACTTAGACAGGATTAATTTCGTTTAATGTTACATGTAGACTGAATTGCATACAACGATAAGAATATTAGTCATGAGGATGTACTTACATACCTCGATATTCGATTCATCAGACCAAAGAATCTTCGACCACTTCTCGATTGTCCAATTTTCATATTGTTTGGCCCATAAATACCGCTTCTTTTTATGAGCGTCAGTTAAAAGCGGTTTACGTCGCGCTTTACACCCTCGTAAACCAGCACGCTGGAGACGCCTTTTCACTGTTTGCGCAGAAACTGTTACGCCATAACGCTGTTTCAGCTCACTAGCGGGCTGTTTCGACGATTGTTTCCTATCACTGAGAGCCAGTCTTTGTAAAATTCTGTCTTCTCTAATCGAGGTACAGGGTTTTCTGCCACTTGTTGGTCTGTTAACAAACGACCCACTCTCCTGATAGCGACTAATGGTTGTACGGACTGCACATCGCGAACATTTTTTTTTACAATTGCAGCTATTGATAACTTCTGGGAATGCAGTAGCACTATTTGGGCGCGTTCCCCTACCGACAACTCGCGTGTTTTAGGCATTTTTCTTCAACAAATAACTGACTGAATGTGAAAAAATAGGATAATCTAATTGATCTCTACCACAAACTCACAAACGCACGTTGCTCACACACTGCTAGAATGACACTAAATTTCTAAAATCCACAATTTCCCCTTTCCACCTATTCCTTTCAATTGGGGATTAACTAGGGTATTCAAAAACGCGTTTCTGCAAATACCATTAACTATTTTTACGGTTAATTTCCGTCAGACTTGGATAATACCGAGAATAAGGGTTTTTACCTGGGGTGTCTAATACATCTGAGCATGGTTGTATAACACCTTTCCATATTAATTTTCGTATTCTGTATACGTATTTCAGCAACTAAGTAGTCATCATCAGCAGACACTTAAACAGAGTCGCACCTGAAAACCACAACAAAATCCCGCACCAATCAAATTCCGTACATGATTTGTACCGTCGAAAGCCAAAACACAAAACACACTCGTAATGTACGTTTTGGGCTTTTTTTGTTAATTACCTGCTGACGATGACAACTTAGTTGAAGTACGTTTAGAGAATACGAAAATTAATGTGTAAAGTGGTTATATATCAACTTTAATTGATTAAGTTAATCAACCACAGCCTCCATGAAATTTATCTCCTTTCAGATAGTTCAAAGAGACGTCTAAAATGTGTATTATTCCACAAAAATTTTAAATTTAGTGCAATATGACGAGTGTAATTGTATCATTTGTGTAGATCTCAAAATAGTTAACTTATTACTAAGTCAACCAGGAGGATACACTAAATATCTCCTTTTTTTAGGTATCTGCGATAGTTGGGCTAAAGCCAAACATTGGATTCAAGATAACTGGTCAGCAAGTGACATCCTTAAATATTAGAGAAAATTATGTAATAAACCACTCCTTGGTACAAACCTAAAGATGAAAATCATCTTTCCTCCTTTGCATATGAAACTATGTATTATGAAGCAGTTTGTAAAAATTCTAGGTAAACAAGGTAATGGAATAAGTACATTTGCGAAAAATTCCTAAGTTTAAGTTACTATAGAACAGAAGCCGAATTTCATTACCTCTATAAATGAGAATTTTTGTAGAGAATTTCCTAGGAAACGAAATGACCAGAATCGTAAAAACCTTGTTGAAGCATTGATTCAAAATTGTATCAATGTTAGCATAAAACACAATTTTCTGAATAGACATTTTGAGGAGTTTTCTGAATACCGAAGCGATGTAAATGATGAACAGAGCGAACGGCTTCACCGAGATATTACAGTCTCGGAAGAGCGGTACCAAGGACGGTGCAATATTCATATTATGGCCAACTACTGGTGGATATTCAAAAAGACTCTTCAAATATGATGCACTCCACGAAGTCTTCTAAACGAAAACCTTTTCCGTAATTTGTTATATTCTTTGTAAACCAGCTGTTATTAATCTGTTGCGTTTGTAGTACTTAAAATATATTTTTACATTTACATGTATTCTTATACTTTTTTATGTACACATGCATTGTATTGCCATACCCCCGAAAATGCGCTCCAGAGTACAAGGTTGAAGTGATAGATCGAAACCAATGTGATTTCTAGATTCAGCACACTCTAATTAGTAGAATCCAGGTCTCAGCAATATGTCAGTAAAATGCTTATTAGCCAGTATTATTATAGAAAAAATATTTTTAACAAAACTGTGCAGAATGACACCACATTTGAAAAAAAAGTAGGCAACAATATAGTATATGAAATTGCAATACAGAAGTTACAGATATAATTGGCCAAAATTATTTAATAAAAATTATTTGAAACTGTAATTAATAAATTTACAAATTACAAACTTGGTTTCGTCTAACCACAGTGCCAAACTGACAAATTTCTAATCATTGAAAAAAGGTTCTTTCGATTACTTTTTTGTACAAAGAGGGACTTTTTGCAGTATTCGAACTTTAAATCTAATTTCTACAAAGCATCGCTTAACTATCATTATCATTGACAAATGGTTAACGAAATGATAAAGGAAACAATACAAATATTTAAGTTAAGTCCAATTGCCACAAGATTGAGCTATGAACTTTCATTTGAGGAATCGTGAAGTTTAAGTCTGCAAGTTCAACAAAGAAATATTAAAATTTAACATTATACCACACTTGAATCACATGTTTACCTTAAAGAAACTGGTTAAACACTAAACGAGAAACAAAAAATTAGTCAACTTTATGACTATACAAATAATAATATTGACATTATGCCACTCTGAAAACGAATATGTGAATGTAGTCAAAAAAGGTAAATAAAATCCCTTACATCAATGTTCATATTCTGAATATGTATATCAACAACTAAGTTCTAATCATCAGCAAATAATTAATCACAGTATCTCACATGGATCCGCGATAAAGCTCGCATGTAATGATTTCTTACAACTTCCCCACTAATTGCGTATATGGTGAAGGGAAACTGTTCCTTCATGTGGATGTACGTAGCCTTAAATAAAACGTTTTTATTTGTTATAGACTTCTTAAAATCATTTCGAATACATAAATTGTAGTATCTAATTGATGTTGAATCTCCAAAATATTGTTAAAGGGGTATTATCAACAGAAAATGCATAAGAGTAACAAAGAACGACATCTGGTTTTACATTTTCATGAAATTTCACCAAAAAGATTTAAGTATAAAAGGGCCTCTTGCAAAAACATCAAATTATGAACGACAATAAAGAGACGACCAACTGAAAAACTTGTGCTAAATCAATTGAGGAAAATGATCAGTTTAGAAATCTCTTAATAGATTGTGCAAATTTATATGCGCAAGTGGTTGTATTTATTTAGATCAACAAGAAAAGATCACTAAGCGTATTTACGCATTTTTTCTGTATACAAGATGTACTTTAACTTTAGCTTTAGCAAAAAAGAATCTTAATCAGCCAAATATGCTTTTCATTGCCAAATTTATCCGCTTGAACGCCCTTCTGGCAACGAGTAACAAATACATAAAGTTTCTGGAACTGATGAAGGACTTGACAACAACCTTTTCTTCACAAGAAATTCTTTTACTTTTAATAAAGCGCCCATATATTTAGAGAATTTGCAATCTGTTGGTTATAAATTTGATAAAGAATTTCACAACTAAATCAATAAGTTTCGAGTCCGTGTTCATAAACTATTGTAACACATTATTTTGCAACAGGGTAAGTTTTCTCCTGTTCGATGTATCATACGAGGATAGTTTGACAAGTAGTGAGAATGACACATAGGTGGCGCTCTAATTGGTAAAACAAATGCACTGTAATTTAGGTTGGCTATTTATATGTTTACATTCCGATATTTAGATAAATCGGTTAATTAGTTTATTTTTGATAGCTGATTGCAAAAGAAGCAACACGTCGTTTTGTTAAAATGGAAAAAGCAGAGTATCGTGCGGTGATTAAATACTTCGTAATTAAGAGTATGAAAGCTACCGAAATAAAAGATGAGTTACGGGAAACATTGGGTGAATCTGCTCCATCATCCGCCACAATAAGTAGATGGGTAAATGAATTTAAACGTGGTAGAACAAGCTGTGTCGATGAAGCGCGCTCTGGAGCACCCAAAATCGTGACTTCTAAGGAAATGATTATAAAAATCCATAATATTATTACGCAAAATCGACGACTCAAAGTGAGAGAGATAGCAGACATGGTAAACATTTCAACAGAACGCGTACACCACATTTTAATGAAACAATTGGGCCTTTCCAAGCTTTCGGCAAGATGGGTGCTGCGATTGCTTACGACTGATCAAAAGTTCACTCGTTTGCGCATTTCCAATGAGTGTTTGGACATTTATAAGCGGAATCCGCTTGATTTTTGTAGGCGATTTGTTGCTTGCGATGAAACTTGGATACTCTACAGTACACCCGAAACTAAACAACAGTCGAAACAATGGTTAGAACGTGGTCCTGCACCTCCAAAAAAGCGCAAACCACTTTATCGGCGAACAAGGTGACGGCATCAATTTTTTGGAATTCTAAGGGCATTTTGCTCATTGATTACCTTCAGATAGGTGCCACAATAAACGGACAATATTATGCAGAACTTCTACAAAAATTAAATGTTGAGATTCGTGCAAACGGCAGGAATGGCAAAGAAAAAGATTCCGTTTCACCAAGACAACGCTCCCTCGCATACCAGCACAGTTGCGATATCCAAAATCCACGAGTTGCATTTCCAATTAGTAGCGCATGCGCCTTATTCGCCGAATCTAGACCCTTCCGACTTCCACCTTTTTCCAAAATTTAAAAGGGGCACTAGGTGGAAAGAAATTTTTGTCTAAGGACGGGCTTATCATCTTCGTAAATGAGTATTTTGCAAGCCTTCCGGAATCGCATTTTAGAGATGGCGTAAGGGCATTGGAGCACCGTTGGAATAAATGTATTGCTCTTTTAGGAGAATATATTGAAAAATAAAAATTATTTTGTATTTAACAAATTCGTTTTTCTTTTCCATTCTCACTACTTGTCAAACTACCCTCGTATGTTAAATAAATTGTCAGTAGCAGTTTACTGCTTGCAGTCATTACACTATTTCAAAATTCTTATGGCATTGTTAGGTATATTTCACCGACACTCATTTGTCATTTACGAAATTATTAAATTTATATATGTATATTTTACAATAGACAGTACAAGAATCAGTTGACACATTCACATTATAAATGTTTCTTATCACAAATACCGTGTAGTGTCACACGCTGTTTCTGTACGAAAAAAAAAAACGTTTAATCGATTCGATATTTCTAAAATCATAAAAAAATTTATTAGACTTAAAGAAATGATCGTGTGTATTAATTTAAATTAATTTCATTTATTACTGCCATAATAAGAGTAGGTATCGTTAACAGGAAAATTAAAAAACGAATTTTAAAAGAAACTTTTAATCAAAATATTTTGATTTAAAGTAGCAAAAATGCAATTGAAACGTACGCTAAAGAAATAAAAACCAACGTTCTTACTTTCGCGCAAAGAATATGTTGTAAAAATTATAAATGAGTTTATTTGATAAAATCACTATTCGAGATATTTTCCTTTGACATGGACACATGATTTGAATCTTTGTGGTCATTCATTTATGGCATCACGCCTTATGTCGAAATCAGACACTTCACAGTGTAGCGCGTTTCAAGTGAGCCGTATAAGCACATCTAATACAGAAAATCCATTGAGCAAATCATTGTTAAAAGATTTTATTACTTCTTCTAAGACACCTTTTTGATAAACACTTGTCTTGGTTTTTATCTTCTCTTCTCAGAAATGAATCTCTATTATATCATCATAGCACACTCCATATTCTAACATTAGTCATGAATAGTTTTGATCTTAACACTTTTTTTATAAACTTATGCAGGTTTTTAACCCTTTTTCGCAGAAATGAATCTTTTTTACTCTATTATAGGACACTCCTCATGATACCATGCATAAAGCAGTACGATAAATTTTGATCTTACCGTATTGCTTTTACCTTTTCTACTAGAAATTAATTTATACAACCTCGATAAGGTCTCAAGAACAAGTCACTTTAGAGAACCCTAGACATAGTACATCTCGACATTTTCCTATCTCTTGGTAATAAATTCTTTTTGCATACAAGATTTCCTTAAATTCTAACACTCACAGCTTTAATAGCTTTTGGAGAAAATATTAATTTACGCTCTACATTTGGAGATCCTTGATATTTTCAATTCTCTATACTATATTTTTTGATGCCTCTTTGAACAAATCTCAATATTATTCTTAACAGTGAGTGGTCATTCTGCCCTTAATTATTTAAAAATTTAAGATTGGCTATGTTTAGAATAAAAGGTACATCGGATAATTAGACGCAGGCAGCAAGCAAGTCATTACACGTTCAAGCATGCATGAGTTTAAGGCTTAAACTGCGCCACAATATTTATGGATTCGCTAAACGTAACGGGAAGAAAGAACCTTTCTCTGAGCTTTAAACAATACTAGGAGCGTGTCTTTGGCTGCGATGGTGTAAGTCTAGTATGGACTTTGCGTTTGTGCGAATTTTGCCGCGATTTCAGGTGCGAGACTGTAATTAATTATCTGCTGATGATGACAACTTAGTTACCAAAATACGTATACAGAATACGAAAAGTATAGTGAAAAGTCATTGTATTAACCTTAATTGATTAATACTAGGAGGGATTTTTAAACGTAAAATAGTAAACACAGAAAGTAATTTTTGCATAAAAATTTTAATGTTATCAATTCTGAAACTTGTTTATAATTCAAAAATTTAAACTTTCTTATAGGAAATATTATGGATGTATTAAGTAAAATTGAATAACAAGAAAATTCAATATTACTTACCTGAATAGTCGATTTCATTTAACCTTAGGTTTACATCAATGACTTCCAATTGATATCCATTTTCAAAATCTACAGCAAAATTTCCTGACATTGTTTCACCCATCGGCGTTGTTAGGAACGTTAATCCGCTTCTAGTCGACTTTATAGCTAAATACATAAAAATAACATTAGAGAAACCCAAAATTATTTCGAAAAGTTACCTTCAACACTATCTACATGTGTAACATCGACAGATTCTATAAAATAATTTTCTTTCTGGGCTTCTATAATAATTAAAATCGTACTGTTGTTGTTGTCTGAATCAATACTTCTCCACGAAATTAATAAATTATAAATTTGACGAGTACAATTTACAAACACTTGCGACTTATTAGGTACCTTAATTATGTGTTCCTGAAAAATAGTGAACTTTATGTTAATACTTCTATAAAGAATCATAAAAGTTAATAACGAGAACCTTCGAATAATAATTTTCTATAACTACAGGAGTGGAATATGTGGACAAAAACATTTCAATGAAAAAATATTTCATAATGAGACAATCATATATTGCTAGTATAGTTAAAGTCGTTTGTCGGCTAGATCACTAAAACTGATTTTAACAAAATCATGGTAATCATATGTTAAATTCTACATAACGCTGGATTAAATCAGACTTCTTGAGCACATAAAGTCCGATTTAATCACTATTTAATAAGTTATGAACATGTAACATAGTTAAAAAATATTATTAGGATATGTGTTTCAAAGGGGGGAATGGAATAAATGTAGACGGATGACAAGAAAGTCTAAGAAGTATAGGAATTACATCATGATGGAAGCTCAATGAAAGCTTCGGTAAAGCAATTATATTTGGAAGAGAGTCAATTAAGTCACAATCGCTTTAATTATGTAAAAGCATGCGGAATTTAAACCAATTCTCCAAAAATGAATAAAAGTCAGTATATTGATGTCTAATTATTCTTGGCGGTTCCTTGCATAAGCTAAGTATTACTACACCATAGCAACGAGCAATAACTTATTAGAAATATAATCGTGATATTTCATATCAAAAAGTCAAAGCGTTGTTGTGAAATATAATATTTAAAAAAGAATATTAATCGAAATTGTGAAATTATAAAAATTGGAGTAGGTATTGAAATTAATACCTTTTTTAAATAAATTAAAATGTAAGCAGCCTGGATGATAATTGCCCTTCGTATGCAGTTGTGAAAAGTGTACTGTATGTGTATTTCTGTTTCCATTCCCAAAAATTTCGTGCAGTTCATAATCTGATCGAATTTACCTAAAACCTATCTGAAGCATTGAATATTTTATACGAACACGTCCATAATTTAATTTACGATGTTTCCGAAGTTCTGGGAACTACATATAATTTTTATAATTTTGTTAATTTTCATCAATATTACAATGTCGTTTTTCAACATAATCTCCATTTAACTGAATACATCCTCAAAGAAGTTTTTCGGTGTCTTGTCGATCCACCTATTTATGTCACATTTTACGTCAGTTAAACTTTCAAATCGAACACCCCGTAAGGGTTTTTTCAAATCTAGGAACAGATGGTAATCACTGGGTGCAAGATCCGGGAACTAAGGTTGGTGCAGCAGCAATTCCCATCGTAAATCGTTCAAAACATCCTTCGTTTTTCTTGCGGTGTGTGGTCTTGCATTAACCTGTTGCAATAACGGACGCTTATGCAACTTTCCAGGCTGTTTTTTGACTAGTGCCTATCGCAGTGGTCCGGATAATAAATTTGAATAATATTCTGCATTAATTGTAGTACCTCTCGGCAGATAATCCATGCAAATAATCCCTTCGCAAACCCAGAATACAGTAAGCATTACCTTCCCAACAGACGGAACTGCGCGCGCCTTAAGTGGAGGCCCTTCTTCAGGTTTGCGCCATTCTCTGGATTGACTTTTCGTCTCAGGATTGAAATAAGGAATCCACGTTTCGTCAGTGGTTATTATTCGTCGCCAAAATTCACTACCGTAACGGGCTAACAGCTCTTGAAATTGACGACAAGTATCGGACCTATTGAGTTTCTGTTCTGGTCACAACAGCCTTGGCACCCAGCGCGCCGAAATCTTGCTAACGACCAAACAACGAATGGTCATTCACCTGTCGTCTTTCAGTAGGTTTTCGACAGCAGTAATGTTTCTTTCATTTACCGACGTGCTTGGCCGCCCACTGCGTGGATCGTCTTCTAGTGATGTTCTACCGGCTTTAAAACGATCGATCCACCCATAAACAGTACTTTTGGATTCTGCAGATTCACCAAATACTCCTTGCAGACAACTAATAATTTCTGACATTTTCACATCTTCTTTTCACAAAAAGAAAATTATCGCTCTTTGAGATTTTGCCGCGTGTTCCATGGTTACGAAAACAGTGCAACTAAAACGCGTCTACATCAGTCAAATACCTGAATCAGACTGAACAATGTTGCACTAGATAGTTGCATAAACATGTCAAGACTTGTCGGGCATCAATAACATTGGGTCTAAGTTCTGCGTTATTTAATTATAGCACCAATTCCCAGAATATTGAATATTCCCCTCGTACTTAAACATGAAAAATTCTGTAAATTGATCAACATTCGGACAATTAGAAGTCTGAATGTTGATCAGACGTGAACAAGCGTAAAAGTATTAAGCCTAATCTGTACTAGGTTTGAAAAAGATGCTGACCTCTTGTTACCATAGACGAAACTTGGATACATTTTTACGATCTGGAAATAAAACCGTTATCCATAAAATAGAGAGACACTCTCACTCTAGGTAGCAAACGACAATCTTTGATAACAGATCAGTATTAAATAGTTTAATAGAAAAATAGAAAAGCGTTAATAGAAGACAGTGAATATTTCATGAAAGATATTAACAAGAAATTTGAATAGAAAACTAAATGGACAGGGTAAGGAACAGAGAGTGTGGAACATTATGGTAGGCAAAATACTGAATACGAATTTGAAAAGTGATTGATATGATTCAACAAATAAAGAGATACATGGGTGTACTGTATAAGACCAGCTAACCCACCACCAAAAGCAAAGGCGCCCCTTAGTTTACTTGAAGGTTTATATTGTATATAAACTATGACGGGCCACCATAACAAACTTTTCATGATGTTGACGGAAGGCGTTTTTATTAAATATAGTAAATGTAATATTATTCAACCGAAAATGGATATGTACTTTTCCATTTATAATATGAAATTTAACATGCATTGCATGAATTGCTACCTAGCAATTTTTTATTAATACCCTCTATAAAAATGCTACAGTTTCATATAATTATGTGCTAAAAGTTATCAATTACTTCCAACTCTTCTACAATACGAACTATAAAAGGATCTTGTTACTATCTCAATTATACAAAATAAATAAAAGTATATAACTTACCCCTATCAAGATTCTTAAGCTAATATTTCCTTGAAGACAAAATTCGTTTTTTCTACTTGGAATTATAGATATGTAAGGCGTATAAATATTATGGTTCTCTGAGTAAAATGTTTCTGTACTGTTAAATTCATCAGAATTGTTATAATCTTCATCATAATAATTCACAGAAGTTGGGTCTGTGGGCAAATTTTCATTTGCTTCACTGGCTTCTATTTCCGAAATTCTAACATTGTAGCCCTCATCATCATCGTTTTCATCAATATCGTAATGTCCTGCTTCTTCTTCCGCTAGTTCGTTTAAAATAATCTTGTGCCAGGTCTTTACTTGCTCTGCTGACATATTTCTGTTATCGTCCCTATCAATTGAAATATTTCCATCCTCTCCTTTTAATAAGTTTCCAAAGTTATCATTTTCTGACAGTATTTCGTGATTATCAACTTGTACTCCTTCCGTTGTAGTTTTATCAATGTAAGTTTTAAAAACATATTTGCTAAATGATTCTTGTTCGCCGAAGTTTATTCTTGTAAATACTTCATTCTTATCTACACTTTCCAAAGCATTCGCTGATGTTGTGGAACCGTAGGTTTTAGATTCAGTTTGATTTGACATTTCGCTATCTAATTCTTCGAGTTCTTTCATTGAAGATATAATAGTGTCTGTAGTCAAGAAAGTATCCTTTTGAAACATATCGTCCTCGGTATTGTTCTGTTCCTTATAATCTTCTAAACTGGCACTATTACCAACATCAGCGATAATTTCGTCTTTTAAATTTTCAAAACTATTGTCTTCAATTTCGATTTCTTTCTCACTATTTTCTTCTGTAGTTGTTTTTATAGTACTTGTAATGCTAAAATTATCCACAAATGTTCGATTTACATTCTTTTCTTCGTTCGTATTATCTTTATTTCTTTCATTATTGTTAAATTCACCTTCGCTTTCTGTAACTTCAGATTCGTTTTCGAAATTAACAGTAATTAAGTTATTTCCTTCAGTGATAGTAATAAAATTTTTACTAGTTGTCTCTTCCTCTACCATATTGATACTAGTAATTTTATTTTCACTAATTCTAATACTATCAGTAAATAACGTTGATGTAGATGGCAGATCAGTTGTTTGACTCTTATACATTATACTAGTTTTACTATTCTCACCAAAATAATTTTCATTTTTATTCACTTCAGTGGTAGTTAAACTTGAAATGTACTGTTCGGTTTCTGTACTAATATCATTTTCGACTATTTCCAAATGTTCTTCAAAGCTTTTCAAAATTTCTAATTCTTGGAGAGGTGGCAATACAGAGAATGAATTTATGCTCTCGTCAACAATAGTGCTTCCCGGATTTTCAGTATTCCCAACGTTTTCAGTGGTCTCATAATCATTCTCCTTTAAAATGTTAATAGCGTCAGCTGTAAACTGACCATTGTCGACAACTTCTTTTGAGAAAATAGTGCTACTATCGTTTTCTTCATTAAAATCTGCATAAGTAAATGTGTCCATGACAGAGTTTTGCAAATTTTGTTTTTCAGTAGTTGTAAACTCTTCGAATTGTAGATTAATAGTTTTATCTTCCATTACATTATTTGTAAAGCTTTCGTATTCTAGCTTTTTTTGAAGTCTAATGTTTCTTTCAGTAATAATTCCCACTGAATCTTCTGTAACTAATTGCGATGGAATTGTTTGATATTCAGCATCGTTTAATTTGTTCTCAAAGAGATTTTCACTATAATCTAATAATTCGTTATTTGCTAAAACATTATTAAAAGATGTCGATGTTTCATGTTCATCAACTTCTAAAGTTTTACGAGGATCTCCACTTTCCGAAAGCGATTCAAAAATTGTTGTTTCTAATTTACTGAAAATTCCAGTAGTTTCATATGCTTTAGTATCGTCTTCTGCAAAAACAGCATCAGTTGATTTTGTAGTCACGTCGTTCATATTATTCATACTTGCTGTGGTAGTTCTAAAAGTGTTAGCCAATTGATTGAAAGTTGTACTGCCTTCAAAAAATTCAGTAACATCCTCCGGAAAAATAGAACCAGTAGATTTTATTGTAATAAAATCTAGACCATTTGTATTCGTTGTGGTCGGTTTGATAGTTGTTTCTAATTTGTCTAAAGTTAAACTACCTCCATAAATTTCTTCTGAATCAATAGTATCAGTAGACTTTGTGGCGATATCTATATTGTTCACCCTTTCCGTGATCACTATAGAAGATCTTTCGAATTCAGTCAAAGTTGTACTGATTCCAGATAATTCAGTAATATCTTCTTCACCATTTGTATTCATTGTCATTGTTTTGAAAGTTGTTTCTAATTTATCCAAAGTTAAACTATCTCCATAAATTTCTTCTGAAGCACTAATATCACTAGATTTTGTAGTGATACCTATGTCGTTCACGCTTTCTGTGACTGCTATAAAAGATGTTTCTAATTCATTCAAAGTTGTACTGATTCCAGATAATTCAGTGATATCTTCTTCAGCATTTGTATTCGCTGTTGTTGTTTTGAAAGTTGTTTCTAATTTATCTAAAGTTGAACTACCTCCATAAATTTCTTCTGAAGCAATAATATCACTAGATTTTGTAGTGATACCTACATCCTTCACGCTTTCTGTGATTGCTGTAGAAGATGTCTCTAATTCATTCAAAGTTGTACTGATTCCAGATAATTCAGTAATATCGTCTTCTCCATTTGTATTCATCGTCGTTGTTTTGGAAGTTGTCTCTAATTTATCTAAAGTTGAACTACTTCCATAAATTTCTTCTGAAGCAATAATTTCACTAGATTTTGTAGTGATGTTTATATCATTTACACTTTTTGTGGTCGCTTTAGAAGCTGTTTCTAATTCGAGCAAAGTTGTACTAACTGCAGATAATTCAGTAGTATCTTGTGGAACAATGGCATGAGTAATAGCCATAGTAACATCATTTTTACTGTTCATACCCTTTGTAGTAGTTTCTGAAAAAGTAATATCACTAGATTTTATAGTGATATTATCTATATCAGTTACATTTTCTGTGATTGCTTTAGAAGTTGTTTCTAATTCGTACGAAGTTGCACTAACTCCAAATAATTCAGTAATATATTCTAGAAAAACAGCATGAATAGATTCTGTGGTATCATTTTCACGACTCATACTTGTTTTAGAAGTTTCTGAAAAAATAATATCGCTAGATTTTGTAGTGACATCATCTATTTCATTATCGCTTTTTTTGGTCGCTTGAGAAGTTGTTTCTAATTCATACAAAGTTGTACTGACGCCAGGTAATTCAGTAATATCTTCTGTAACAAAAGCATGAGTCGATTTTGTAGTAACATCATTTATATTACTCATACTCGTTGTAACAGTTTCAAAAGTTGTTTCATTCTTATTGAACGTCACATCGCCTTCAGTTTCTACAAAAATTGTATGTCTTCTTGTTACATCTTCTACCCTGTTCGTATTTTCTAATGTTTGAAAAGTTGTTACTTCTAACATATTGAAAGTTTCATTATCTTCAGAAATGGCATATGAAGAAGTAGCATCAGTAGGTTTTGTAGTAATATAATCTATTTCATTCGTACCTTCTTCGACTATGCTAGATAAACCATTTCCTCCCACATTTTTAGTAATACTTTCAGCTAGCCATATATCTATAATATTGGTAGTGGTTTTATCATAAGTCGCGTCGTTTATAGTAGGAGTTGAAAAACTATTGTTGTCTCCATCTTTCCAATTATCTACTTCTACAGATGATATTTCTGATATTTCTTCCAAACGTGTATTATGTACAGATTTGTCTGTAGTCTCTTCAATAAGCACATCATCTGAAACACCCAGATCAATTGAAAATTTCTCGTCTGTAACTGTAGTCATTTCAGCCTTGCCAGATGTGAAATATATGTCATTCGTAAACGTTTGTTCTAAAGCGTCAGTGTTTGGAGGTACAAAGGCGATTTTTGTTTCTTCTGTTGTAATAAAAGGATATACTAAATTTTTTCTTTCCGTCCTCGCAGAAATTTCTTGTGAAAATTCATCTGCTTCATTTTGATTTATTTTTGTTATGACAGTTGATGTTTCAATTGTCTTTGATTTCTCTGATGTTAATACAATCGAATCGGTTTCATAAATTTTAAATTTTTCAACATCATTTGATTTAGTCGTAATAGGTAAAATCGTTGGTCTAGAAGTGAATAAATCAACATAATCTTCTTGGAACGTGTCTAATGGCGTGTCGCTGTTGTGGTCTATTAATTTTTCCAATTCGTTATTAATTACAATGCTTTCTTCAGTTGTTTCCATTAATGCAATAGGTGACGCTTGTGAATAAATTTCTGTCCTTATAATGTTTACATTATTGTGTTGCAAGCTTGCATCTCGAAGAGACGGAAATGCACTTTTTTCTGTTGATTCCTTCACATCCTCGTTAGCATTCGTTACATCAGAATCAATATTTGAAAAGGCGTTTTCTGGATTGTCAGTCTTTCTCATAATTTCTTCATCCATTAAAGTAATAGGTGTTGTTTGCATATAAACTTGTGTAGCTTCTCGAAATGGTGTAAGTTTAACTGTTTGCGTGGATGGTGCTTCTTCATCTGTCTTTATAGTAGAAACAGTATTAGAAATAGAATTTTCTTGAACTTCGAGCATGAAATTTCTTTTTGTATACATTTGTTCCATTAGCACACTTGGAATAGTTATAATTGATTCTTCTACATCAAAATTTAATGGAAAAGTAGTTGAGTGACTACCAAAACTTATTTCATCAGGAAAAAAATTTGTAGTAGGTCTTAAAACATTCTCCGTTGTTAAAATTGAATGTTCGCTAATCTCATCCTTCTCGAAATTTCCATTAATACTTTGCTCGAGATTATCTGCTTCTGAAGGTAATGTTGATTCAATAACTGCCACGGTATTAAAATTATTTGAAGTGCTTTCATTGATTACGTCGGAAGAGTACAAATTTTCTTTAATCTGAGAACTAGTTTCAGTGGTAGAAATATTTATAAAAGGCTCTTCATCGATCGAAGGTAATCTACTTTCTTTTTGTTGAATAACAGATGAATTATCATCGTTTTGTTCCTCATGAATATGGTCGTCGTATATATAATCCAAATTTATTTCATCTGAGTCATCATTTGCATTTTGGGAAATTAAACTTTGTTCGTTTGTAACTGTAATAATTTTATTTGTATTGACTTTTTCGTCATAGGGAATTGTCGTATTCCTAATGTTAGAATCGTTAGTAATAGTTGTTCGAATAACATCTTCGTCCGTCACTTTAAAATAAATATTTGTAGAGGTTATATTCTCCGTTTCTGAAACAGTTTTCTTGTCTTTTTTAACATTTTCTGCCTGATATAATGTAGTAGGCGTTGTAAAAGTGGTAAAATTTTGTCGAGGCCAAGTTGTCTGAATGAAATCTTTCAATTCGTGCTTTCCTTCAGTATTTACGCTTACAGTATCGTCTGGTATAAATCCGCTTAGGCCCGTAACACCTTCCCCTAAGAATTCGGCATCCACCAAGTCGTTAAAAATAGTGCCACTAGTACTATGACTGCTGGTTGTTTCAACAATTGACTCTGTGTTCTCTTGACATTCTGCCGCTGAAAAAAAAAAAGAAACTGTTCAAACAGGAACAGCAGCAACTATGTGGTGAGGGTTAATTGAGTGTTCTCTTCTTAAAATCTAAACGTAGACATACAATAAAAATGTCTAGTGCATATGTTACCGCATGTTTCTTAGTACGTAATTAATTTTTGATGGTTCGGTTTCCTTTTTTCTTCGTACAAGTTGCACTTGTCATTTGTTGATTTATTATTATTTTAAATGAGGTTGATGTTAGTACTTACATTTTTAACAACTGTTATAAATTTATATTTTGGAAACGAATATTAAAAGTCTATTAACAATTTAATTACTTTAGTAATAATAACTGGAACGAATTAATTTCATTACTATTACAATGGACTTTACATACTTCTTTGAACAATTAGTTTTAGAAAATAGAATTTAAATTATTCTACTTTGCCATTTTAACATATTTCAACAATTTACTATTTATATTTATTTACTTCGAAATTCTTTGTCCTCTACACAGAATTTTCGGTTTCGATATTTTTCGTAATAGATAATAATTATAATTGTTATAGATAAGAATTGTATTTATATCTTTTTTAGTATATTATATTTTGTAAAATTACAATTCGTTTCTTAGTCTACCAAATCAACAAAAACATATAACATGAAAATGATTGAAGATTAGTGCTCAAATAAATATAATAATACTATTATATGTCATTGTAGAAGTAAATTCTGAATTCAAATCAGGAAAAAAAATGTGGCAATATATTTTATAAACAATAACATCAAGGTTTTAGTGGTTTAAAGTTACACCTACTCTAAACTACTTCATGAACAATATTAAAGTCTAGTCAAAAGTAAAAGTATCAGAGTAATGTTTAAGGCAGTCTTTTATTAATGCTGCAAACATCTTTATTTCCGGTACCAAAATAGCTACAGCAAATAATAATAATGATGACGTAAAACCAAATATATTCAATAAAATTGAAATATCTCCAAAATTGTTCAATTTAGGTACAGGAAAAGCTTAAGAAAATCTTCCTAGAATATACTGTAAAATTCAAATATACAACAAGATGTACATCCTTTCAACGCTTTGTAGCGAAGTGCAACCATTACGAAACTATTTTCTTCAAATAGAGCATTAGCTCTTATACTTATTTAATATTTTTAGAAAAATAAATACAATACTATTCCCAATACGACGATTATAATCAATCTCTTTGGCTAAATCGATGTTTGGCCTCTATATATATATATATATAGTGAACTCTGTTGGTCACCTACGGTGCACCGAAAAACGTCCAAGTTAAACAGGTGGCCAATTTATAGAGAAAAGGTACGTGGATCAAAAATTTAAAAAAAAAATAATTTAACAAAGGTTGAAAAACAATTGTTTTCTATTTAACATAAATATATTTAAACAGAAATAAACTATTTTTTTGAAAAATAATCATCAATCTTTGTTCGGCGAGTTTTTCTCGCAACAATAGCCCGTCGATTTGATTATATATTGGGTCTGGGAAAAAGTTCGTGGCGTTTTTTCAGTAAAATTCAACTGGTCCCCGCATGGCGCGTGGACGAATTCATTTAAACCGAATATGCTCCATTATTATCGACAATGTTTCGCCATTTTTTTGGTAGATCCATGATCCCATCGGTGAAAAACTTCTGTGGTTTCTGGTCGAAGTTTTCACAGGCTTCTTTTGAAACCAACTTAATTCCATTGAGAGAGTTCTGCAGAGATCGAAACAGATGATAGTCAGAGGGTGCTATATCCGGACTGTAAGGTGGGTGCATCAAAACTTCCCAACCAAACTCTCTCAATTTTTGACGGGTCATCAAAGAAGTGTGTGGTCGGGCGTTGTCATGATGGAAGACAACACCTTTCCTATTAATCAATTCGGGCCGTTTTCTTTCAATCGCCTGGCGTAATCTCTCTAGTTGTGCACAGTAGAGTTGAGAATCAATCGTCTGACCAGTTGGAAGTAGCTCGTAGTGGACGATTCCCCTCCAGTCCCACCATACACACAGCATCACTTTTTTTGGCGTCAATGTTGGCTTAGCGAACGCTTGTGACGGCTCACCATCCTTTATCCACGATCTTTTACGCTTCCGATTATCGTACGTAATCCATTTTTCATCTCCGGTTATTAAACGTTTCAGAAACGGCTCGATTTCATTCCGTTTCAGCAGCGCATCGCAGATGTTAATTCGGTCCATCATGTTTTTCACGCTCAACTCATGAGGAACCCATACGTCAAGCTTTTTTTTGTAACCAGCTTTGTGTAAATGGTTCAAAACAGTTTTGTGGTCAATGCCTAGCTCCATGCCAATATCGACACTGCTGATATGCTTATCTTGTTGGACTTTTTCAAGAATTTCATCAGATTTTTCAGTGATTGGACGACCGGAGCGTGACTCATCTTTCACATTGAAATTTCCAGAACGAAAGCGAGCGAACCATTTCCGCGCAATAGATTTCGATAAAGTACCTTCACCGTACACAGCACAAATTTTATCACAAGCCTGCGCAGCGTTCTTCCCCTTATCATAATAATATTGCAGAATATAGCGAAATTTCTCATTATTCTTCTCCATTTTCAAGTGCGAATAACTTTCCAACCACTGCACCGATTACAATGTTTCTACGCTCAAACTAACGTTCGGAAGGTCATCTAAAAAACGAGCCGTCGGTGGTGTCGCTGTGACTTGTTGTTCTTTAGTTATCGGCAACCAATGCCATCTATCAGGAAAAACGCCACGAACTTTTTCCCAGACCCAATATATAAAATAAATTATTCACCATGTCTTTCTGTCGGGTAGAAGCTTACGCTATAAGATGTTCTGCATGAAACGTTGCTTCTCTGTGAGTAAGAGGTTCCACAGTCTCATGAATATTTTCTTGTTCATTTTCGTCATCTGATTCTTCTGAATTTGGGATTTTTGTAATTCTAGTCTCCAAAATTTCTTGGAGCACCTCATCAGGTGTTAAACCGTATTGTTCATGAATAATAAGATCTTTTCAAAATGAAGCATTTCAGAAGCAGACGCTATTTCCTTATTTAATATATGTTGGTGGGAGATTCTGGATCATATTTATAAGAAGATTTAAATGTATGTTATCTTCTTCATCAAATGTTTCCGCCACCAAAAATCTGTCACGTATAAAACACTTCTTAATTGTGTCTACAGACACGCTTTTCCATGCATTATCGATCCACTTAATGGCATCCAATACGTTAATCCGTTTGTTAAATTCTCTTACGGAATTGCAAATTTCAGCGTTTGCAACAAGATACTCCAACATTTTTTTTTCTATAGGCCACTTTCATATTTTGTATAATTCCTTGATTTAAAGGTTGTACCTCGGAAGTTAAATTTGGTGATTGAAATTTAACCATTACGTTAGACAAATTTAAACTTGTTTGATGTGATGTAGCATTATCTATCAAAAGATTTGCGATTTTGATGTTTCATTTCTTTATTTATTAGTTGTAACCAATCATCAAAAATAACACTTGTCATCCATGCTTTTTTATTAGAATACCAATTTACTGGTAAATTTTTAGAATCAACCTCATTTGTTTTAAATATTTTTGAGCGTGCAGCGTTTCCAATAACTAAAGGCTTCAATTTTTCACACATTACATTACAACACAGAACAACTTTCGCCATTTGTCCACTTTTATATAGATCACCTTTTCTCGCCAAACTTTTAGTTGGAATTTGTCGATAAAATGTCCAGTCTTTTTGTTTCACTGTCCAGTCTGAAGCTGCCGTCGAGTCGATGTCCGCTGACTCGCCGCACATAGTTCGTAATGTGATGTTATTCCTTTGTACAAATGATTGTATCCATCCATTACTAGCATGAAAACATTCTATTTTCAATTTTGTCACTACTTCTTTTGCCTTAGTTTGCAACATCGGACCGGAAACAGGAATTTTCATCGTTCAACATTTTGAGAAAAATCAAATACTGTTCTATTGATTTCCTCATATTCAGTATTTCGTATTTTGCGTTTTCATCCATTATTGCAGTTGTCACTCCACAATTTTATTAAATTCTCTTTATTCTTCGCAATGTTTCCAATTGTAGACTTAGAAACACCAAATTTTGCGCACAATACCCGTTGACTTTCACCTTGATCCAACGAATCTAACAATTCTTTCTTCTTATCTACGACCAGTTCATTTAAGGCCATTATTTTCGAACGAGTATATAAATAATCACGGAGATGTAATCGTACCGAAAGTACTGATATAACTGAAAATACTGTAATTTGCATTTAAAAGAAAAAAGAAGACTTATGACAACGCACGCAATCTCCGTTTGGAGTTCGGGAATCCCCTTGTCCTAACAGATATAAGTGCAGTCGACTTCTAAGAATTTTCCCAATCTAAGGGCAAACAAAACAATTAAAGTACCTAGTAGGTACAAGGGAGTAATAAAGCAATTCAAATAGGTATGTGTAAGTGTGAACAAAATAACACAGTTGGACTTTCTTAATTTTTGGAAATTTCAATCTGTAACAACTGTTTGCATTTAGAAATATTTACATACAATGGTGGTTAACTTTCATAGGTTTTTTTTCCAAGATAACTACTTTAAAAGTGCGCAACATGTAAAATAGACAGGGACACAACATACACGGATTAAAAGTAATGCAAAACTATAAAAAAACGACTAACATGCACAGAGTTTCAACTTATAAAAGTGAATAACTGGACAGGTTTCACTGTATATACGCAGTGAAACCTGTTTTATATATACATATAGTGGAAATTGGCCCAAAAAAAAAGCATTTTACTTAAAAATAAATTAGATATCGATAAACAGAGATATTCTTTAATTCTGTATATGAGAGATAAACGTTAACCAGGTTCAAAATTGCTATTTAAAACATAAACAAATAAAGTACACATTCCTTAAGAGAAAACCGATAAAAATAAAAATATAGCAATGAAGTTCAAATATGGCATCGTGGATCTAAATTCAGTTTATTTCTATTTATTAACCCTTACATTTCCTAATAATAATTTCAATAGCTCAAATTTATCTTAACTTAAACAAATTTCCAATGTTCATTCTAAACATCACTATAAAATTTTGCAATTTTTTAGTTTACAAACACAACACACACTATGGCTGCAGTATTCGTAAGGATATGGATAGAGTAACATCACTGGGTGGAAAAATAGAATGAAAAGATGAGGTATGGAGAGAGATAATGAGCCAAGACATGAGCCTAATAGGCCCGTCATTTTTCTTGATTTTAACCGGCACCTTCTCAAGAATAGAACTCGATATGGTTTACTTATATAGAAAACAATATTCACTATTCATCAAAATAAATGGAAGAAATCAAAAAAATTATATTAAACATTAAAATTTTGCTACAAAATGTTTTCAGAATTGTCCATAAGTTTATCGAAATTTAAAAATATCAAAATTTTCTTTTAGGAAAAATTCTAAATCAAAAGATAATAATTTTAATTGATTTTTAACTATTAATTTAAATTATATTATCGATTATGACATTAGTATGTCATTCCTATTATTGTCGGGTTACAATTCTAATGTAATAATAATAATAATAATAATAATAATAATCCATGCTTTTACATCCCCCAACAGCTTAAAGCCAGTTACAGGTGGTTTTGGCAGACTGTGAGTGCCGCCAGTGCGACTAAAAATCCTTAGCTGTCAATATTCGCTTAAACGGGAAAGAAAAACCACGATAAATTTTCCTGCACGGCAGTAGCTCCTATATTATGAGATATTTATGAACGATAAATAACTACGCGCTTTGCTGTAATTCTATGCATTTAGTAGATCCTGCACAGTGAATGTTGCAAATTGCACGTCAGTTGCATTTACAATTTTCGAGCTATTTTGAGATTGTGGTGTCGAAGTCAAAAAAATGAATAACGTGACAAAGTAATCACGAATCAACATCAACATGATTAACAAATCAAGATGCTCACTGATACTTGAAATCTAATCTATCAGGAATTTATACCGGTCGGTCAAACAGAGAATTATGCCTTTTACCTCCAGGTTTCAATACAAATCAATCAAAACAGCAATTGAAAGAGAGGTAGTCTATGTTCGCTCAGAATTGTCTAAAAGCGAATGGTTCCTACGTCACAGGAGTGCACCATCATATTCAGTGGTTATTCGTGAGTTTTAGGCTACTAAATACATCCATGTAGTTATCTAATACTCGTACAGTCCTAAACACATCTCTGACACGTCTTCAAAGCGTTGGGGACGTAATAATTCACGCCTTCACATTCCCCAACAGCATAACTACAATCACAGGGGGCTTGCAGACCATGAGTTATTTATTATTACGTTTTCGCCCCTGAGGCGACTTAAGACGAAAGACCTTCCTGGACAGCAGACAATAGCACTCGAACTCAAGGCTCACGGCGTGATACGCCAGTGGCTTGCCACTGAGTTATCAGTTGGACATAAGAACGACCGCGACGCATATTTTAAGAATATGCTCTGGAAGAGCTACACATCTAGTAGTCTATGTCGAATTAGGAGAAACCTATTGAAAAACCACATAATCTTAACGTTATATTTTTCTATATACGTCCGTAAATAAAAAAAAGTCTCACTATTTAATTACACCATTTCGTAAAGCTAGTATATTATATAAAGTTCTCTAAAAATATATCAGTTCTTGATCTTACACAGTCTCCTAGTTAATATTATGTCACCATTAACTCTTGTTTTATAAGATTGCCTATACAAATATAATAACTTTTTTACAAAGAGAATACATTTGTAGCAAGGTGCAACCAATTTCATATTCATTATTTCAATGCTTATGCTGTTATTTAAAGAGAATAAAGTTGTTACGTACCTAAACTTGTATTTTTATTTTTTAACAAAGCAGACAAACAATTGCAAAGCGTATATACATATGGAATAGAATTACCTTTAAAGTAAGATATTGTTTTTAGAAGGAACACTAAAACAAAGATTTATTAGATAGACAACACTCGAGATGTCGCATATACACATGCATATGTTATAGAAATGATATATTTTGAAATGAAAAATTGGGCATTTATTTATTTTACGAGAGAACCACACCAAATATTAAATCTTTATTTTTATTAAACTCGATAGAATTATATAACAATCAATCAACTATTTTCTTGATCTTTTATATAATTTTCAGACATAGAGATGTTTTGAAAAAGAAAATAATTCATTTATGTCCTAAAATTTAATTGAAAGAACAAAAAAGGAAAAAAGTTATTTGTCATTTTCTGATTCATAGTAACTTGAAATAGTTATTATTTATAAGTTAAGTTGTTGAAACTAATAGCAGACCATCCGCTTTCTTATTACGTGTAAAGATTTTAACAATTTTTCTTATAGCAATTGGAATGAGACAATTACTACATGTTTAACGACTCAAAATACAATTTGACCAGTGGATCTTTCATCATACGTCATCGGTTTCTATTCCTATATATTAAATTAATGTTGCTTGATCAAATTATAACATAACATAATTATTATTAAATATAATTATTTTAAATTATATATACGATAAGGAAAATTAATAAAATAAAACGAAACGAAGTAACAATTACAAACAAAACTGTGTTTTCTCTCTCTTCCAACTGCTATACGCTACCATCTACATATTTCCATTACTTAAATCAAACTTCCCGCAGATAAACGTTTCTATTTATTTATGTTTTACCTCGCTCTGTTAAACGGAAATTCTATGGCATAGGTGGAGACAATATCTCATTATTGTTACATTAAATAATGGTGTGAGCTTCAGTGGACGGCCTGTATGTAAGGATTTGCTTAAATATGTTTTCGATGCCATTATAAGCATTACCATATATAGTGTGATGGAAACTCTTTAATGTATTCATTATTATTGTTCATTTTTTACTTATTAATTTTCGCATGCCCATCATTCAAATTGCATGTGTAAAGACTAATAAATAGAATAATAAAGTGTAACACAATTAATTATATAATTAATGTAGTAAATTAGTGTTTGGGGTGTGTATTTCTGTGGCAGTAATTCCATATTACACAGAGAACTTGGCACAGTCCTTCAGAAATACTTAACATTATATTTTATTTCTACCATAAAGTATTTATATCGTAAAATACATAAACTCACAATGTTTATTTTTTAAAAAACTAAACACATCTGAAATTTTAGTTAACAAATTTTGAATGACAATGCTCTTTCGAAAGCCATAATTTGTCGCTGAATTATACTATTTAAACGTAACGTCAAATATAGGATGCCCATCAAAAAATGCAGCAATTTCAGGAATGAAAGACAAAATTAATGATATTATTTCTAACGATTAAAAAATGTAATTTTGATGGACCCTGTGGTTGATTAACTTAATCACTGAAGGTTGATATATAACCCCTTTCTACATTAATTTTCGTATTCTGTATACATATTTCGAGAACTAAGTTGTTATCATTAGCAAATAATTAAACAGTGTCGCACCTGGAAAACTGCGGCAAAATACCCGTACGAAAACAAATTCCGCACACGATCTGTACCGTTTAACAACAACTTAGTTGTGGAAATACGCATACAGAATACGAAAATTTATGTGGAAAGGCGTTATATATCAACCTTCAGTGATTAAGATCGAAAAATGTACATCAAGGAGGCAAAATGAATATATTGACTCAATTCATAAAGAAAAAGCGTAAACGTCAAGCGATAATTTAAAAAGGTTTAATAACAACAAAGCTGATTTTTGACATATATTTATTCCGGCTGGCGAAAATTAGCGTTCACTATATTCTCTAACTCAAACGGCAATCTCAACAGGATATATCATGGTAGCTCTTCTCAAAGAAAGACAAGACGTGCAATTTAAAATAGTGAATATGTGATGAAACTTTTCTATTTACAAATCTACAAGTGAGACAATAGCTACGACTGAGTCAATTGAGATATCAAGCAGATGTAGCCACAAGTGACTCGACTCAAACTTTTCCTTGCTGGGAAGAAGTTACAGTTGGGGGACCACTTTTTGTGGTAACAGTATTTTGAGATCCCGAGAATTACAAATATGTAATGAACATATTAAAAAATTTTTAAAAAATAATGTTCTAATTCACTTGTTTCATATAGTGTCTCACCTATCTTTAAATCGCCCTCGTAAGTAAAAAAGAAATTAGAATAGTTAAAAAAAAATTGCATTAGTACCTTAAAATATTAATACAGAAAAATACAAAAAGAATGTGTGATTTCCTTATCAAGTGCTCTAAACTTGTTGTACCCTAGGAGTTCGCGAAAATATATACTGTAACTATGTTGTCATTGTCCTAATCACATTGCCTAACATCAAACTTCACTTTTAGGTTACGTCTAACGTATTTTATATTATTTTTCTATATCTGTGACGGTACGTTCGTATATTTTTATGCATTGTATATACAATGTGGGCTCTGAAAAGTCTGGTCTACTTTAAATGGACTGTTTATACCTACTCTAAATTTACAAACTCTTTATTTCTACATACAAAGGGTAATAGGAAAGTTTTGCAATACAGCTTTTTTATTTAATTTTTTCAAAGAAATTTCCTCTACATTCAATACATCTCTCCATCCTCCGAAACCAATCTTTAAACCAGTTCTGCCAAGTTTCACTAGGGAGTAAAGCAGACTCGTTGTCCCAAGCCCGCAGAAGGACCTCATCACTGGAAACCGCCTCCCTTTTAGCTACATTTACATATACGGGAACAGTGCAAAGTCGCATGGAGCAAGATCTGGACTGTAGGGAGGGTGTCGAGAAGTTTCAGTCCTGTCGTGGTCAGATATTTGGTGCAGGCTTTGGCGCGGTGAGCTGAAGTATTATCGTGATGGAAGAACCAGGTGTCCATTCTTTACTTTGGCTGCAGGTTCTTCATAGATCCCATGACTTTAGGCAGGCGCTGTTCAGTATACCACTTAGCTGTGACTGTCTTCTGTGTGTCCAAAACGACTCGTTATAAAATTCCACTCGATTTGAAAAATGCAGCTATCATTTTCTTCTTTACAGATCGGGATTTTCTGACAACTACGGGTGTGTCCACATCATCAAAGACCCGAACTTTGTTTTGAGCTTTGGTCGGCACATCGTAGCCAGTAGTAGTACAGCCAAGTCTCGTCACCTATCACGACGTTGTTCGCATACCGAGATTGTCCCTTATTAAACTTTTTTAGCATCTCCCGGCACCAAGTCACACGTCATATCACCTGCTCTTCAGTCAGCCGATGCGGCACCCAGAGAGAACAAAATTTCTTCACGTGCAAATGATTATGCAGAATCGAACGAATTGCTGGTGCATATAGGCTGAAGTACTCTCTATTTGTTGGTAGGTCACTCGCCTGTCCGAGCCAAGCATTTTCCTCACAGTAGTAACGTTTTCCTCCGTAACTGACATTCGTGGTCTTCCTGGCCTCTCAGCGTCCTCCACAGTTAAATTTCCCCTTTGGAATTCGTTATACCACCTGAATATCGTTGTGCGATGTGGACAAACATCACCTAGTGCAAGAGTCATTTCTTAAAAGCACTAGTCTATGTTTAAACCACGCACGAAATTATAATGCCAAACTGCCCTTATCTCATTTCGTGACCAGGAAACATGGCGCGGCGACTACTAGGCACATATGGACATGTCTCAACATGCAGCAACAAGCAGCTTCCTACTATTCATTGTTGCGTCATATTGCAAAACTTTCCTAGTACCCTTTATACTTTATACATGTTTAATTATGCATATTTTAGAACAAATATAATTTATTAGATACCAAGAGATTCGAAACTGTACTTCTTGGAAGCTTAATTAGTTAAAGCAACCGAGAATAATAGATACAGGTTCAAAAAAAAGGTTTAATTAGTTTTATGTAATTAATAATAACATGGAATAGCAGGAAATGTTAATTTTCCTTGATTTCGCATCGCGAAGCTCTTAGTTATATGTTTATATATAATTGTATAAAATATAGTAAATGTCATTATGTAAACAGGATCGCCAATTGAAAACCCCAGTAGTTATTACTAAATGCATATGTATTTAATAATTACTGATTTATGGCGTAATTACAGATTCAAATCTCACAGTTCTTGGTAGCTCACTGGTAGAGTATTCGCCGGTCAATAATTCACATCGTGGAATGCACGTAATTGCATGGTATATGTACAAATGTGTATACATACAGTAAATATTAAATGCATAAGCAACTGCATATATATATACATAGGTGTATATACACACTAGCTGATATAGTTTTTCAATTGAAGATCTGTTTCCATATTGAGATTTATACAGTAATTAAAGAATCGAGTCTCACAATCCTTGATAGCTCAATGGCATTAAGAGCATCCGTCCGGCAAGCGGACGATTTCGATTCTTTGCTGAATGACAAAAATTTTTCATTAATTTGTACCATAATTACCACGATATTATAATCACAAAATTACTAGTTTTTCTTAATTCACATCGTGGAATGCACGTAATTGTGTATACATATATACACATTTATAATGGATACATGCATTTAAAGAAATGTTAATTTTCATTAATTTCGCATCGTGAAACGCGTAATTATCTATTTATAGATATGTAATTGTGTACGATACTGTTCAACTTATTTTTTTTAAAAGATTTAATGTGTTCATATCGTTTATAGTACCAGGTTGTTCAATAAGTTTTCTCGTTCCATAATTTTAATTTTTTTAATTTGAAATACATTTTATTATTCAATATAACATAAGCTCCCTGAACTTCAATACACTTGTTCCACGATCTTCTAATTTATGGATTCCATTCCTGAAGTGAGAATTTGGAAGAAAGTCGAAATACGCTTTCACAGCTGATATTACCTCTTCGATGAAAATCACTTTATGTGTATGAATTTTTTGAGGTGTGAGAACAGCTAGAAGTCAGAAGGAGCTAAATCTGGCGAATAGGGTGGATGTTACAACAATTCGTACTTTAAGTCACTGATTTTTACAATGTTTTTTTGAGCTGTGTGGTAACGCACTCTTGTCTTGATAAAAAATGATTTTTTTCTTCTGTAAACCAGGTCTTTTCTCACGAAGTTTTTCATTCAGCTGCTCCAGAAAGTTGCAATAATAATGCGAGTTTATTTCTTAGCCCCTTGTTTTGATTGAAGATCATGATGGTATACTCAAGTCTCATCCATAGTGATGAAACGATGCACAAAATCGTTTTTATTCTTTTTAAAACGCTTCAAATGTTGCTGAGAAAGCAGCACCCGAATGTGTTTTAGTTCTATTGTTAATGAATACGGCACCCATTTTACACACAGCTTTCTGAGACCCAAAACTTCAGTCAAAGTACTGCGCACATTGCCTAATGAGATGCCTAGGGCTTGTATTAAATCTCCCTCGGTTAATTGACGATCCTCGAAAACCATATCCTGTATTTTTGCTACGATTTCTGGTATTGATGCACTTTTTGGACATTCTTCACGTGGATTGTCTTCAAGACTAGTATGACCACGTTTAAATTCAAAAACCCATCTTTCTACCGTTCTAATTGAAGGTGAAGAGTCCTTATACATTTTTGACAATCTTTCATGAATTTGTTTTGGTACTTCATCTTCGAAAAATAAGAATTTTATCATTACACGGTATTAAATTTTTTCCATTACAAAAAAATACTCTGACACGTCAACTTTGAACACTTATAAATATACAAATGAAAAAATATAAAATGAAAAAACTTCACACGTGTTTATAAAAAAGTAGTACAATTTTTAGAAAATTGAAACAAACAACCTAATACAACCATCTCTTATCGAACAACAAGATTTATTGAACATCCTGGTATTTTTGTACATCAGCTATTAAGTTAGAAATAAATCATTCCGTCCAAAACTTTACAATATAATGTTTATTTAAATAAAGCTTGATTCGATATTTGTATAGATTATATTACAATAAACAAAACAATAAAATGATTATATTAAAATTGAAAAGCTATTTTTGAAATATTTTGTTTGTTAAAGCACATGGTAAAATAAATCAAGAAATGTCCTCAGTTTCGTCCTTACACAAAAGATCAGTCGATATAGAAAACAACACGTACCACAGTACATTTTCTAATACTACCAAGTGTAAATACATACATACATACATAGTATAACGTTTGGAATAACACTTTGGCAGGCGAAAACAAAAATATTTTATTTCACTGGAACTACAAATAAGTATATGTACGTACATACTCCGTGAGAATTATGAAATTAAATGCATAACACGTGGTTAAATTTATTCAATGAGTTCGAGTGGTTAAGAATTCTAAGATATTCTAAGTATAAGATGTAGAAGCTCTGTTTGTCTTATACATATGATATTTTTGCGTTACTTATATAAATAGCTACATTTAGAGACAATTTTTTTTGCTATCTTAAGTATATTATTATTATGGGATAAATTTAAAAATTAGTAATTAGTAAATCAGGAATCAGAAATATTTATGTTTACTGTGTATATCATTATTTATACATTAAAATATAAATAAAGATTAGAAAGCATTTCCAACGAAAGGTTAAAGTAGTGAGAACGAGTGTTCAAAGTTATCTGTGCGTCATTGTTAACTTTCTTATTACTAAAACTACGATATCTACCAAGTTAATAAAGTTATCTAGATTTGCTTACTGATTATGGTAAACAAAAAACAATTAGGAATCGAATTTTAGTGTTAACATAATTAAAACAATTTAAATAATAACTTTAATAACTTTATATATCATACCATACATACAGTATATACATAGACATTTTATGCTTACAGAAAGTTGATTATAGTATCTTATAACGATAATGTTAATAATAACAATAACAGTAATAGTAATAATAATATTAATGCAAACATATACTGACAAAGAAGTAATAAGCAAATAGATGGAAATATTTACGCCGAGACTGAAGGTTTCATGATTGCCTACATGATCGAGTTGTGAAAATCAAAATCTATAGTAAATATTATATATTGTAAAAGGCATGTGCAGACAATATTACAAAACAACAGAATCAACTGAACATATCGCAGGCGCGTACGAACCACAAACAGTTTCAGAAAATTTTAAAGTTAAAATATACTGGAGCAGAAACATTCTCACAAATCGCAAAGTAACACACAATAGACCTGACATCAGTAACATACAATTATTAAAGAGACATACCTAATTTTAACTCAGAACATTCAGCAAGAACATACATAAAAACGCAATAAATATGTATATTCATCTAGAAGAAGAGATACAGCAACTATGATATCCGAAGAGACCAAAATTATACTAATTATAATTTCTACCACTGGGATAATTCCTAAACAACTCCATGAAAACCTTAAAGAACTTAAGCTCAATTCATATCTATATTGCAAAAAACTGTTATTTTAAACACTTGCATTTAAATGCGAAGGTATTAATAATAATGATAAGATATAAAACATAACAAAGCTTGTATTGATTTACTGTTTCCTCATGTATAGTAACAGCAAGTTTTAGATAAAACCCATAGATGTGGTTTGAGTGAAAAGTTTTTCGGCATTAGACTTAGAAAATGAGTAAAATTTACACCATAATAATAATAATACTCTTTATTATCCCTACATTCTATAATTAAGGTAAAAGAGAAATAAAGGAAAGAAAGAAGTGAAAACTGGTGAGCAAGTACTATATAAGTGAAAGATAATGAATAAAAAATATGTACAATGCTAAACAAAGAAAATAAATGTCCTATAACCCATTTTTAAGTCGAACTCATAAATAAAAAGGACTCAAACCACTTAACGGATGCTATATAAAGGGTAGTAGGAAAGTTTTGGAATACAGCTTTGTTTATTTAATTTTGTCAAAGTAATTTCCTCTACACTCAACACACCTTGCCATCCTCCGAAACCAATCTTTAAACTAGTTCTGCCAAGTTTCACTAGGGAGTAAAGCACACTCGTTGTCCCAAGCCCGAAGAAGGTCCTCATCACTGGAAAACCGCCTCCATTTTAGTTTCATTTTCACATGCGCAAAGTCGCGGGGAGCAAGATCTGGACTACAGGGAGGGTGCTCCAGAAGTTTCAATCCTGTCGTGGGCAAATATTAGGTATAGGCTTTGGCGCGGTGAGCTGGAGCATTATCGTGATGGAGGAACAAGATGCCCATTCTTGACTTTGGCCGCAGGTTCTTCATAGAACCAATGACTTTACGCAGGCACTGTTCAATATACCACTTAGCTGTGACTGCCTTCTGTGCGTCCAAAACGATGCATTTCACAATTACACTGATTTGAAAAATACAGCTATCATTTTCTTCTTTATAGATCGGGCTTTTCTGACAACTACGGGTGTGTCCTCATCATCAAAGACGCAAACTTTGTTTTGAGCTTTGGTCGGCACATCGTAATTGTTGTTCACATACCGAGATTGTCGCTTATTAAACTTTTTTAGTATCTCCCGGCACCAAGTCACACGTGTCATCTGCTCTTCAGTCAGTTGATGCGGCACTCAGAGAGAACAAAGTTTTCACGTGCAAATGATCATGCAGAATCGAACGTATTGCTGGTGCATTTAGGCCTGAAGTACCCTCTATCTGTTAGTAGGTCACTCGCCTGTGCTCGCCGAGCATTTTCCTCACAGTACTAACGTTTTCCTCCGTAACTGACGTTCGTGGCCTTTCCGGCCTCTCAGCATCCTCCACAGTTAAATTTCCTCTTTCGAATTCTCTACATCAACTGAATATTGTTGTACGATGTGGACAAACATCACCTAGTGCAAGACTCATTTCTTCGAAGCGCTGGTCCATGTTTAAGCTACGCACGAAATTATAACGCAAAACTTCCCTTATCTCATTTCGTGAGCAAGCACTTTACACCCTCACTGCTAATGAATAACTGACCCCATCGACATGGCGCGACTATGCGCGTATGAACATGTCTTAACATGCAGCAACAAGCTGCTTCCTAAGATTCATTGTTGCGTCATACTGCAAAACTTTCCTAGTAGCCTTTGTATATAATTGATAATAAAATTTCTATAAATTAGTTTCAACCTTTCCAAACACGACAACAAACGCAAATGTGTCTTAACATGTTTACGCATGCATTAAAGCGGTCGACACTCCAATGTACAAAAGCGCACCTTAATACGCTCCTCGGTGATTATCAAAAAGTTCACTTCTGCGAATGTAGTGAAGATTTGTTATTTTGAGTATCGTTTGAAATGTAAACACATTCTGATATAGCAGAGATAGATGCTTGGATAGCCATAGATAAATTGGAAAGTGGAAAAACACAACAAAGTATTACTGAAATGTGAGTAAGCCAAAACTAAATTTCTCGACTTGCGATCACTTTTTTGAAACTGAAGATGCTCAACGAAAGAAAAGGCAAGGTCGGTCAATATCAATATCACGAAAAAATTGCGCTCTGAATGCAAATCAGATTCAAACTGAGTTTAAAGCTGCCACTGGAAGGCTACTATCAACGCAAACAATAAGAAGTTGTTCGCATATATACGTCTGGCTTATATATTCGAATACCGTTGATTTGAATTCTTCTTGACGTATAGCATAAAAGCGACCCCCGAATGGTGACAAATAAACAAATCAATTATGATCATAATAAATGGAAACAAATATTATATAGCGACGAATCCAGATAATAGACGTACTCCAGTTTGATGTAAACTTAACAAAACCAATAATCCACAATTTGTCCAGAAAAGGCCTCAATATGAAGGTATTTGCCTAATGGTATAGATCAAGAATAGTAATGAAAGGCTCACCGGCCTTTATTTCTCAGAAAATGAAGCACTCACTGCCCAAAGATATTTGAAGATATTTTGATTAATTTCGTATACAGAAGCAGTGAGATAAGATTCATTTTAATGAACGATAATGCTCGGCGCCATGAACGACAGAATTTATAAAATTGGTATAGAGCCAATAGAGTAGCTAGCCCTTATCCAGGTGGTAATTCAATAGAACACCCTTGGGTGTTGTAGGAAAACATGTTGCTGCACGAAATATGCCACCAAGGACGCTTCAAGCAATACTAATCGTTGTTAGGGAGTGGTGGGATATAATTCCCCAAAATATTCGACATACTAACCCAGTCCATGCTATTAAGAAACCAAATGTTTTTAGATATTCATGGATCATATAGTTTTCCTACACTAAAAATACAACACATTATATTCTCCTAACAGAATCATATTAAAATTGGCGAAGTTCATCTGAAAAAGAAGATATCTAACTTATTCAGAATCTTAAGATAAAAATAGAGCTATTTTGCTCTCGAGTGTTTAACAACGATTTCACCGGCCGGTGTTATAGTAGTGAATGTTCCTAGACAAATAAATGTTGATTCTATAGGAAGAATATTTCAAATGTTTCCCTGTCCTCTTTAAAATGAGTTCCTGATGAATATAAAAGGAATTCCATATACAAAGATTTAAGTAGTAGAGGACTGCCGAAGTATCTGCAAGAGCGAATTAATAAATCCGAAGGTTTCGAGGAAATTTACAAACGATTGCAATGTCACTTATAAATATTAATGCAGTACTAAATAAAATACTTAGACCTCTAAATTTTCCTAGTTAAAACAATATCATTTATGCTATATTCGAACAATATAATATATTATCATATAAGTTACCATGGAACATTTTCTATACCCTATTTGATAATATTAGTTGAATACCAATAGTTTATAATTCTTAAATTTAAAGATTTGGTATTTATTTTAAAGATTTGTCCACATAACAGAAAACTCTACAATCCAAGGAATTAAACAAATAATAGAGAAACCAAATTAGATCCCTTCCGAAAGGAGAAACGAACTCTCCAAAATGATCCATGAACATACAAACTGAAACATTGTGTTAAATAATAATGATACTGAAGAAACTAGAGAAAAACCAAAGATATAGTTTATGCGACATGAAATAGTTATCGGTTGAATCGAAGCATTTGTTAACGATTGTGTATGATTCAGAAATAAAATGTGTAACCTGAGCCAATTAGGTAATAGTAAATACAAGAAAAAATTTAACTCATAATAAGATTTGCAAGTGCCTCAACTGTTTTAAAAATTTTACAAAATTGCTCAAGATGATTTTGCGTCTATAATTATGATCGCCCATTCGATAGACTTTATTAAAAATAAGTACAACTCTAGTGATTTTCTTACATTTTGGGAAACACGAAATTTTAATTATAAGATTGAAAATGTAAGATTTAAGAATATTTCTTGTGGTCATGAAAACCATTCCACTGCAATCTTATCAGATTTTTGTGCTCCTCAAGTCTTTCTGGAGTTTTATGGTTTCTGTGAAGTTGGCTTTAGCGCTTAGAGAACCCACAGCAAATACAACAGGTGACGTTCCCTGAGAACCTGACTTAACCTTAAATAATATCTAAAGAACATTATATGCCGAGAGTTAAGCCGCCAAAGCCAAATGTCCCTTAAGAATACTTGGAGCAAGTGAGTAAACTATTATTTTTCCATAATTAATGAAGATAAAGAATAACCTCTATCCTCAACCTCAAAAATAGCAGCATATCCAAAAAATAATAAAAAATACCATGTGAGGCGTTCTAAAACTACAAAGCAAAAATCTTGAAGAATAAACCAGTTTCATCTATACAGATAAAGATACATAAAAAGATCTGAGATGTTTGACGGTGAGATCCAATCAGTTAGATGATCTGGAATTACTGTGAAAGTGAAAAGTGAAAGATATGAAAATGACCGCAAAAAACCTGAAATACAATTTTTAATAAGAAATCTGGATGTCCATCATGTTCGTCTGTCATATTCGATAGTGAAATGCCTAGAATAGCTGGCGAAAATCCCCACCAGATAATATTTTTTCATCAACAGGACTTAAGTCAGCAACGAATTACAAATAAACACAATGTCCTAAATCTTCGATTTTTTAAATTATTATGAAGCACTAAGCAACATATTTAGCAGTTAATAAAAAAGACGGAAATGACTAAAACAGTAAAAGATGTTCATCAATATTTGCGATTGACATCTTTGCGAAATAAGACAAAGTCATTTAAAGAATTAACACAAGATCTTCGTAGAATAGCAGGAGTTTCGTTCAGAGCCATCTAATTAAACAGGGGCTTAGAAGTAGTGTTGTAAGAGGAAAGCCATTACTACGATGGAATAATGAACAGAAACAGTTGGAATATACACAAATTCATTCCCATTAGACATTGGACGAGTAGTAATGCATACTTTGGACAGATGAGTCAAAATTTGAAATATTCTGATACAAAAGAAAAGAGTATATTAACGAAAGCTTTGGAGAAGCGTGTAGCCTATCATATATACAGTCAACAAGAAAACATTGAGGTGGATCTAGCAATTATGAAGTTGCATTCTGTACAAGGGCTTGGCCCATTAATTAAAATTACTGTAAAATTAGCATTGCCGTAATATTTAGAGATTTTACAGGAACATGTTATACCAGCAAGAACACAATTAATTGGAAATTACATTTTCTAATAGGATAACCGTCCGAAGCATGCCGCGAAAAATTATTTAAATGAAATTAAGAAGCAAGGAGTTTCCCAAACTGTCTGGTCGCCACACAGTCCAGATTTAAATATTATCTAACATGTGTGGGATTATTTAGATCGTTCGCAATACGGACAGATCGCTGACTAACTCCAATCCCTTTGGAAGAATGGAGTAATCCACAAGAATTTCTGACAAAACTGTTCGACAGTTTATCCAAACGCAAGTGTAATGAAGGGTGTTTCAAATTTCGCGGTTTTTTTAAAGAATGAATAAAACACATAATTTGCATTCGCTTTCAAAAACTTTTTAATGGTAATTGAAGTATCAGTTATGACATTTATATGCGAAAAATAATATCTGCCAAATGGCCTCCTCTTGCTGCTCCACACACGTCTACTCTTTTGTTAAAATTTTCAATGACATTTTGACATAATTGAGGCTCTATCTCACCAATGACACTAACAATTTCATCTTTCAAAGCAGGAATTGATGGTGGATTGTTTTTATAAACCTGACGTTTCACATAAGCCCAAAGAAAATAGTCTAACGGTGTCAAATCACATGATGTTGGTGGCCAATTAACATCACCGTTTCTTAAGATTACACGTTCAGGAAATTTTTCTCTCAATAAATCAATTGATTCGTGTACAAAATGAGGTGTGGCGCCATCCTGTTGAAACCACATACCTCTAGATCAATATTCATTAATCCAGGCCACAAAAATTCGGTTATCATCCGACGATATCGATCACCATTGACAGTTACAGCTTCACCAGCAGCATTTTCAAAGAAGTAAGGTCCAATTACACCACCTGACCATAATGCGCACCAAACAGTAACTCTTTTAGGATGCATAGGTTTCTCATGAATAATTCGTGGATTTTCCTCACACCAGATACGGCAATTTTGTTTATAAACATAACCACCAAATTCAAAATATGCCTCATCGGAAACCATTATTTTTTGAGAAAAATCAGCTGGTTGTTCATTGATGAAATTGACAAATGAACGACGTTTTAAATGATCTAATGACTTCAGTTCCTGTGTTATTTGAACCTTATATGCCTTCAGAGCTAAATCCTTGTGTAAAATACGCCACGTTGTTGATTCACTAAGTTCAAGTTGTTGTGAACGTCGTCTAATGGATTTTCAGCAACACTTTCACGAACCAAATTCTTCACATTTTCTTGTGAACGACCACTATGACTGTATTTTTCACTTTTTTAATATTCCACGGAACCGGTCTCTTGAAATTTTCTAATAATTCGACCGATACGATTATGTAAACCATCAAATTCACCTAATTTTCTAAAAACTCTTCACAGAACGCTGATTTTCATAAAATAATTCAACAATTTGAACGCGTTGTTGTACCGTGTACGAAGCAATTTTTATAAATATCATACATCACACTTTTTAAATATCCACATATCCAGACAAATTCAGTGCATCATCTATATTTTATTTATTCTGAAAAAAAACTGGGCAATTTGAAACACCCCTCATATTCTGTGGTCTTACTAAATCCTAGTATTATCTTCATTATTATTATTTTTCAGTTATATGCAATTACTTTGGTTGTATTACTAATATTAAAAAAAATTACAATGTAGAAAAAAGTTTCTTTTAGTTATTTTTTTGAAAATGATGCAGACAAATTTTCTATGGTAGTCACTAGTATATAAGTTTGTACATATGTAAACCAATAATTTTTTGACTTACATTTTTAATTGTTAGGGAATGAAATCAATATTTCAAATTACTCTTATTATATATTTCAGTAATTGTTGGGTAAAAATTAAAAAATTAAATTAGGTAAAATTATACGTTTGTAGCTATCAGGTAGTTTTAAAGTAATACCGTTCAAAATCCATAATTCAATAACACAATTTCATAAATATGTATAATATGAATTTACAAAATTTAAAAATATTAAAACTAAGAATATTGTGAAAAAAAACTTTAACGAAGTAACAGTTCAGTGCTAATCAAATAATTTCAAAAACATAATTCTAAAGTATATAACTATCTTCATTTATTTAATCTATTAATCTAAAACTATTTTTGAAAATTATTTTGTTGTCTAAATAGAAAGACGCTTGACAAGTAAGATAAATATTAAACAAACATTTTATTCAACATTAATTTATAATTATTTCCATTTATGCATACATATATACATACGACGTAGGCACATACAACGAATAGTATTTGTACATCGTTTTCAATAGAAGAAGTAACCTTGAAGAAACATATCAATGTCATCTTCAATTGAAAAGCGAAACGGTCAAAGAAATATATTAGGGTTCGAAATTTGCGAACCTTCGAATGGCATTTCTTTTATATCTCATAAATTACATTAGCAAAGGAAAAAAACAGATGTACACATACGACGTTTCGAATTCGCGCCAAAACGTATACATGTGTAAGTAACGCCACGAAAGAAACATTTACAAAACGGTAAGATTACAATTTAAACAATTCTCACTGAATTTTCACACATCATGAAAAAAACAAGAATGTAGTGTAGAAAGACCAAACGTTTCCACGTGTTTGCACAGTTGTCTATTTTTAAATAGTCGTTTTAATAGTAACAGATCGGTCAGTGTCTGCATTTCAGAAGAGACACGTGTTAGAAATAGAAATTCGAAAAAGAATAAGAATGAAAAACGCGTACGTAAAAAAATAAATAAATAAATACTCACGACTAATTCGAGTGATGACTAAAATCGACAACACTACACGTAACATCTTGAACCTTCAACCCTTGTATCTCTTGCTTCACCCACCACCACTAGTACAAGACTAAATTTCACACGGCTTCATGCACAGATATATTATGGACCCGTTTCTAAAAGAACTGATGCATTCATCTGTGTTTAAAGTTTCGTAGGATGGACCCCTACTTATTCTCGCCCTCTCTGTCTAAACGGAGGGTTGCAAAATATTCTTGTATAACGGGGCGAGTACCTACATGTACATATATGCAAAATGTGCCACTGACCACACCGACTATAAACTGCGTCGTATTTGCAAAAATTATAATTTCACCACAGAATATTTAACTAGTTATATTGAGTTGTCCTCTATGACTGTCGTTACTGGCTGGAAGGCACCGGACATTCAAAGACACCACTTATAAAACGATTTAACGTTACAGACAAATCTGATTACCTTATACAATTAGCACTGATTTCGAAAGGAATTTAGGACACTTGTGTATGTTAAGAATCACTAGTTGCTTGCTATTGTTACTAATCGGAGTTTCGCAAGAAAGATTACGAACATTATTAGTAATTGTATCAGTCGTTTTCATATTATAGTCATTGGAATTTTCGAAGTAATGTGAGAAGTACTGGGGAATATATTTTAACTATAAATACATTAACAAAACATATTAATTGCTATATATTAGAGGAGAAAGTTTTTCTCTTAAATTTATAATTGATTATTTAAAAATAGCTTTTGCAAATTGCTTACATAGGTATTTTAATGTTTACAAAACATGACACACTTTTTATTTGTTTTCGTTGAAAGGTTGAAAATGAACTTGACCTTCGAACTAAATATTATAAACAAACCTTCAAGCCTTTAATACAACTTTTTTGTATCTTATATGTTCACAAATTATTAAAATCAAGGAAATTATGACAATATATGTAAAAGTATATAAATTTAAAAAACGGAATCCAATAATGATCATCATTAACAGAAAATTAGAAAAATTAATTAATTTACTTCAACCCCTTCTATACAGAATACAGTATTTATAAAAAATATTCTTCAAATAAAGATAAGTAGAAAATGTACAAACTTCAGATATAAATCTTTATAATCGATCTACAAATTTTCAAATAATAATATTGTCGAATAACACCTAACTACAGAACAATATAATTAATATAAATAAGGTGTGTACATTAATATAAAAAGTAAAACAAGTAAATCATGGAGATAACAAGGTCTTAACAACTAAGAAACTAAAAAGTTTGTGCCAAAGTTAAAATTATATCTTAGATTATCTTAAGTCAGAGAATTTAATAACATTAGACTTCACAAATAAAACCACGGAGGTACTAGCATGCGTAAAGTTAATTCGAGAAACAAAAAAGAATACATTCGAGTAAATATAAAAAGGCAATCAATAACGTTTTCCAAGAGTTTCATCAAGAATTTTCCACGAAGCATCTCTGGTGGAAAATATAATCTTGTGACAACAATTATCTTAAAAAATGTTTCTTTCTGGATAGTTTCTGTCTACGGGCAAAGAAAAAAGTTTAAGAAACTTGCAATGAGTACAGTCCAACGTCAGAATCGCAAACATGCAATGGATATCAAAACAATATACTCTAATTTCTGGTACGTATACTTCCGCGGTCGTGGTCCATACTATCTGCTTCTGGGCTAGAACCGCGTCACTGGTATAACTGCCGACGTTTCGTACCCACTCATATGGGACATCTTCAGGGCTCAAGTACTGCTACTGTCTACCGCACTTAAACTGATGTAAGTCGATGGTGGACGGTTTTATATATGGGTAATGGATCATGGGTCAATGGAGCGTTACGGTTTAGGTTGGATTGTTTGGAGTACAACGCTCAACGCAGTATGAGCGTTGTACTAGATTGCTACGCGTAACTGATTCTGCACTTGCCGAGCATAGGCTGGAAACCGGGCACCATATCCAATTCAATTTTACCAAGATCCTATCCCGTACTAACCATTACTATGGTCGCAAAATCCGCGAGTCTATAGAGATCTCTAAGCACCCCAATAACCTTAGCCGTGATGATGTCTACCCCTTACACAACACCTGGCAAGCCTGCATCTCCAAATAACCCAACCGCAACCGTAACGCTCCATTACCCCATGAGCCATTACCCATATATAAACCCGTCCACCATCGACTTACACCAATTTCAGTGCGACAGACAATAGCAGTAGTTGAGCCCTGAAGATGTCCTATATGAGTGGGTACGAAACGTCGGCAGTTATACCAGTGACACGGTTCCAGCCCGGAAGCCAAGAAGCAGATAATATTCTAATTTCTTCATTTATTACTTATGCTAAAGCATGTGAAGTTTTCGGAACATACCGTGGTAAAATGTGATTTCAAGATAAAGCTGAAATCAAACGAAATATCTAATTCTTTAAATTCTCTTTTATCTATTATTTCAATGCCATCGATATAGTACAACGATGCAAAAAGTGTGGGAAAACGAGTGTATCTAACCATGTAATATTTCTTAATATTGAATTTAAAACTAGATTTTTTAAATCAGGCTGTGAGGCGGAGTAAAAAACCGTGGGCATAACTTTTCCATTAGAGTGCATAACCGTTACTTATTTTGTCTCGGCAGTCGAATATTGGACCTAGCTTTCATCACCAGCAGTAATTCGCTCGTTGAGTATTTCCTTCTCTCTGTGCAACATTTCCAGAAAATGTTTGGCCAGATTCATATGGTGGTGCTCATGAGCACCACCCAACAAGTAAGACACTCATCTTGCACAGACTTTGTGGTAGTGAAGGTGGTATACCAGAATGTTTCCGATGGATAATCGTTCAATTTCAAACCCAGGAATCAGCTGCTATAGAATCTCATCAATTATAATGCGACAATCTTTCTCAATATTAATCTTATACAATTTTTAAGAACAATGGCATTATTAACATTTTCACGGTCTTCCACGTGCACGTCAACGTAGAACTATTTAGATATTCGTACACCTTTCTCCGTACACAGAGATCATCTCAGAACTCTGCCAACACTTCTTAACAAATTCGCCAGCACCAAATTGTAACTGACCACATTACCCCCCCCCCCCCCCAAAAAAATAGGGAAACCTATCGTTTTATTGGATTCGTTTCATAGTTTGACAAAATATGATAATATATTTATACTAAGACAGAATTACCTTCCAACAAAGCAAAAATCGGTGATTTATAAAATGTGTCTCCTGTAACAATTGCTATTCTAGAGAAAGTCACTATTTATGTTTGTCGATAATTTCTTTGCCATCGCTGGGTCTGGACGATTATAACGCAATCAATTCTAAATGGTCTAAAGATCAAATATATTGTTGGGACAATGGACTATTTAAATGAACAAAACATTGGTTGATAGGTTTTCCACCAATCATTTAAGAATCTGCTTTTACTCCCACATGCTGAAGAAAAATCTTTTCTTAAACTAATTTTCCTTCAGAAACTTGAAGACGTAAAATTGTAAATGAATGAATCACTTCAATGTGCTCCAAACGTTTTTCCTTTAGATAAAGTTTGTGTGTTTAAGAAAAAACTACTGGGGCTAATTCTTGCGAGTACAGTGGACGCATCAAATGGACAAATTTTGTAGCAGAAAATTAACAGAATGATTCGAAGTAGAGCTCGTAGATCGTGTTAACTGCTACGTTTCGTGACACTGTCCCGTTTTTAAGACTGGCTGTTCTGCTTATACCACAATTCTTCTCCATTTTAGAACGCTAAGTAATTGCGATTATGACTTTAAATATACGCAAAGCACTTCTTTACATTTAGTACACCACAATGATGATCCAAATGATCCGCTTGATGATGGTATAAAGTCTCTCCTAGGTTATTTTAAATTATTGACAAATGTCTTTCGTCAGCATGAATTATACATCCAAACCTAGTCACCTGTTCGAAATCTGAAAATATTTGCTCACTGATTGTAACGAGTTTGTGGAAATAGCCCAGTAATATCCACATTACAATTCTGCTGAATTTGCCTTCGGCTTTCAGTTTTCCAACCTTTGCTTTGGCGCAGCTTCGACAAAATTTTTCCATACAGTCCCGACGTCTCAACCAGTAAAAACGCTCCCTGACTTTTCCTAAGGTACTCGTAGAGCATTTGCGAAATTCTTACGTTAGTACGACTATTTGTTTGATATGCTTCCTTCCATCAACACTTCTCAAATTCGTTTTAAAACGCCATCTTCAACGACCAACAGTCTCGTTGATACCAATAACTTTTCAAGATGCACTCCATTTTAAAACCTCATTCTATAACACATCTAATCTATATCGTATATATATTTTGTTACAACAGAATTGTCCACAACAGCCTATACCAAACGAAGACACATCGATACATCATGTAATGCACATAATGAACCAAATTTGTGAGAGATTAGAATGCTTAGAAGTGAAAACGACAGAAGTATTCCAAAAAGAAAATAATGGACAAAAGAAAGGTCTAAGAACATCGATATGGAATATTATTGTCATTCTGAACAAAAAATATGAATTGAAAATTGTCCTCAATAATGTGTATTGAGCAAAATTTTCAGTTCACATTTTTTATAAATCTGGATAAAAGAATAGTCATGCTGAAATACATCTACGATGTAGCTTTTTAATTGAAATGTGCCAACTAGAAGGTAACTGAAAACTGAAGTTGTGATTCCAAGATAAGGAAATCACTGCCAGTAATTCTAAAGTATTTAAGAAACTCGTTCTGAAGAGACTAAAACCAATTATACAAAGCACCAAAGTGATTCCTGACCATCGATTTGGTTTCAAACAAAGGCACTCGATAATATACTCCGAACTATATATGTAATGTATAGGCCTTAAAAAAGAAACAAATCTATTCAGTAGTGTTTACATTTGTCACAAAAGCTTGCGACAAGCTGTTGCATTAAGGATTGCTATATAAATTAAATAAAGTGCTACCTAAACAATACGTTGAAATTCTTTCTTCGTACATATTAGGCAGAATGCTTAAAGTAAAGTAAAAGGAAACCTATCTTCTTCTGGGCTTCCGGGCTGGAACCGCGTCGCTGGTATAACTGCCGACATTTCGTACCCACTCATATGGGACATCTTAAAGGCTCAACTACTGCTACTGTTTGATGCACTGAAATTTATATTATATCAGTTTCAGTGGAACAAACGAGTAGTTGAGCTCTGAAGATGTCCCAAACGAGTGGGTACGAAACGTCGGCAGTTATACCAGCGACGCGGTTCCAGCCCGGAAGCCCATAAAAACATAGTACGGATCACGACCGCGAAAGTCTAAGTACCAGATTAAAAGGAAACCTATTCATACGTGAAAGACGTTCAAGCAAGATTTCTTGGACCCCTTTTATAAGTATTATACACTAGTGATATACCAAAATTAGAACGAATGAAATTAAGTATTTTTACTGATGACACAGCTTTGATTACAACAAGACATGACAAGATGATTTCAGTTCGACTGTTGCAAAAGGCACTAGTAACCCTATCTACGATTGAACTAAAAGATGGAAAATTAAACTACACGACGAAAAATATACACACATCAGCTATATCAGTAAAGTATTCAACACCACTTATCATAAGTGGAATAATAGTTCTTTATGAAACAAAGCCAACTACCTAAGTATGACATTGGACGACAAGCTGAAATGGAAGAAGCACACAAGAGACAAAAAGAGAAGAACTCGACATAAAATTCCGATAATATAAATGGCTCATAGGGAGACATTCCAGACTGAAAGGTGCTTCAAATTGCGCGGTTTTATTTAAGAATGAATAATATATAGATGGCGCACTCAATTTGTCTGGGTATGTGGGCATTTAAAAAGTGCGATGTATGACATTTATAAAAATGGTTCGTACACGGTACAACAACGCGTTCAAATTGTTGAATTATTTTATGAAAATCAGAGTTCTGTGAAAAGATTTTTTAGAAAATTACGTGAATTTTATGATTTACATAATCGTCCATCTGAAAACACTATTGGTCAAATTATTAAAAAATTTCAAGAGACCAGTTCCGTGAAAGATCAAAAAAGTGAAAAACACAATCGTAGTGGTCGTTCACAAGAAAATGTGAGGAATTTGGTTCGTGAAAGTGTTGCTGAAGATCCTGAAATATCCACTAGACGACGTTCACAATAGCTTAGACTTAGTGAATCAACAATATGGCATATTTTACACAAGGATTTAGCTCTGAAGGCATATAAGGTTCAAATAACACAGGAACTAAAGCCATTAGATCATTTAAAACGTCGTTTATTTGTCAATTTCATCAATGAACAACCAGCTGATTTTTCTCAAAAAATAATGTTTTCCAATGAGGGACATTTCGAACTTGGTGGTTTTGTTATTAAACAAAATTGCCGTATCTGGTGTGAGGAAAATCCACGAATTATTCATGAGAAACCTATGCATCCTAAACAAGTTACTGTTTGGTGAGCATTATGGTCAGGTGGTTTAATTGGACCTCACTTCTTTGAAAATGCTGCTGGTGAAGCTGTAACTGTCAATAGTGATCCAAACCAAACTTTTGTGGCCTGAATTAATGAATATTGATCTAGAGGATATGTGGTTTCAACAGGATGGCGCTTCACCTCACTTTGCACACGAATCAATTGATTTATTGAGAGAAAAATTTCCTGGACGTGTAATCTCAAGAAACGATGATGTTAATTGGCCACCAACATCATGTGATTTGACACCGTTAAACTATTTTCTTTGGGGTTATGTGAAAAGTCAGGTTTATAAAAACAATCCGTAATCAATTCCTACTTTGAAAGATGAAATTATTGATGTCATTGGTAAGAGCCTCAATTATGTCAAAATATCATTGAAAATTTGAACAAAAGAGTGGACGTCTGTGGAGCTGCAAGAGGATTATTTTTCGCATATAAATGTTCATAACTGATACTTCAATTTCCAATAAAAGGTTTTTGAAAGTGAATGCAAATTATGTGTTTTATTTATTCTTTTAAAAAAAACGCTAAATTTGAAACACCCTTTATTATTGCATAACAAAACTCGGATCTGTAATCAGACTCTTAAACCTATCTTGTTGTACAGAATATAACAAGGATGTGCCAAAGATAGCAATGTCAGGTTAATACGAATATGTAAAAACAAAATTCCATGGTGATTGCATAATGGTATATTAAAAACGCTGGGATTCACAGATATTTGAATTTGGAAATAGTATGCTAAAAACAGAGACAGGTGATAGTATTTATTTTTATACAACAAAACCAACTAAAAGACATCGTTGGACTAAATTTAGCTAATAAAAGTTAAACATGTAGGTACCACAGTGTGTTTTAATTTTGAAAAAAGCTATAACTTTGTTGTAAATTTTATTTATTTATTAAAAAAAAATTCTTATCGTTTTTTTTAAATTACTTTTACTCACTTATCAAATGAACCCAGACACGCCATTTCACATCAACCACAAAAATTTACGAACTTTCAAACCCTCATTATTATGGAAATCTTTGAGCTGTGACGTTTACCTTATTAGTTGGCTATAAAAACATTTAACTGTTAATCTAAACAATTATCCAAGTACTTTCTACCTTATCAAGTTCACTAAGCTAAATTCACTTTAAATATAAATTCCTCAGTTATAAGGTTTCTAAACACTAAGTAGATGCTAATGTTTGTATTTGATAACAATTTTTATACAAGAATTTATTATATTTAGGGGAGTACGTAGTTCGTCTCTATATAGTGCGTTTGAAAGTGTACTTCAAAACACTGTGTATATAATACATATGTATATGTATACAAAAACTAATAAATAAGTATTACATATTTGTTATTTAAAATATGATTTGTATAGGACTTTAATAGATTGTTCTTGTACGCTGTACGGTGAAAATTTATTCAGTAACTGTGGATGTGCCTAGAAATGAACATCATAAGAAAGATGACGTACAAAGGAATGGTAAGTAGTAAATAGTATTTTTTTACAATTTACTCACATGTTTGCCCTATTTTAATTATCAGCGTCCTTCCCTCTTCAAGTTTATTTTTCAAAATTATATGTTTAAGGGCAAAACAATATTAATTTTTCTCCCGGTCGGATTATTAATAATTCGTTTTTATATTAAATTATCACAAAAATGGAAACATCATCGCATAAGAGCGTACTTTGTTGCTTGCCAAATATAGAGTTGAATGGCTTCTTTCCTACTCGACGAATTTGTAGTATATTAATAATTTTTTGTACATGGTACCAGTGGATTTAGTAGCAAAACTATTTAGATGTAGATTTCTACATATATACAAATACGATGCAGCAATCACTTACTTGTATTCGATCTATTATGCATTAGCCATTCACTCGATTAATAAATGTTTCAAATAAATGTTATTTGAGATCAAGTACTCTATACCGGTAATTTTGATGGAGCCTGTGGTCTATTAATTTAATCACTGAAGGTTGATATATAACCCGTTTCCACATTAATTTTCGTATTTTGACAACCAAGTTGTCATCATCAGCAGATAATTAAACAATGTCGCACCTGTAAAACTACGGCAAAATATCCGTACGAAACAAATTCCGTTTTGACTTTCGACGGTACAGATCGTGTGCAAAATTCGTTTCGTACGGGTATTTTGCCATAGTTTTCCAGATGCAACACTGTTTCATTATCTGCTGATGATGACAGCTTAGTTGTCGAAATACGTATACAGAATACGATAATTAATGTGGAAAGTGGTTATATATCAACCTTCAGTAATTAAGTACTCTATACCGTAAAATTGTTTTAAAATTTGTAGAGCATTTAGCTTTATCTATATACTATATAACTTTATTTTAAATAGAAAATACTATATAATATTACATTTTTAGATTTTCCATAATATAATAAGGCAAGTTTATTTTATAAAATCTATGCTAAAATTAAATGATTGTCGATATATTCATTTAAAAAAATAGTTCATTTACGTAATTCTCTTTGAAAATTAATATCGTCTTTATTAATTATTATTTTGTAAAAATTCTTCGGCATAATTGACATATTCCTTGAAGTCGAATAACCTAACTAATAATTTAATTATATTGTACAAGGTGTTTCTAAATCAAAGAGAGCTCCTATATATGTTTATGCTATTTGATATATGTAGTTTTAAGTTCTCTTTCATTCCCTATATCCAAAGTTAATACTTTTTAATTTACAGATAATTTAATACATATAAGTAAACCTCTACCATGGCAAACATTTAAATATCACTACTAACCAAGAAAGTGTTTACCGGTAAAATCGTTTCGAAATTAATTTGTCGAAAGGCTAAGACTATTCTTTGTTTCATATCTTCAGGTCTATCCAGTGTTTGTTGGCAAACTATGTTCCTGTTATGCCTCCACAAAAAGTCTAAAGGATTTAGATCAGGATACTAATATATATATATATATATATATATATATATATATATATATATATATATGTATATATCAACTTATTGCTATACCCTTCAGTTAATAAATCTTACTGGTAAATGATTATGGTTAGGGGCATATCGTGTTAGAACCACGTATATCTTCTGGTTAGTAACAACACATCTTCTAACAAACCTCCTAGCTCATTAGACGTATTTCATGTAGTTTTAACTTTCCTCGTAGAAATATTGACCCACTACAATATTACCAATAATACCTTCCCAAACGTTGAAACACTATCTTTTTTTTTCAGCAAATTCCAAAAACGATGTTTGGATGCGTATCCGTATAATAATGTATGGAAAGCAGATTCGTCCGTGCATCGCACATTATTCAGAAATTTTTGGGATTTTGTATATTTTTGCCATTAGTTTCCTACAAAATTGTATTCGGTTGTTGTATGGCATCAGCTTCTGATGCAATTGAACTTTATAAGAACGAAATTTGCTCCTTTTTAATATCCTTCCTAGTAATCTTATACTTGTTCAAAATATTGTACATTGTACGTAAGCTAACATTGGAGCTTTCTACTACTGTTTGCAACCTCTTATTTAATTCTCATCATTAATGATAATTTTTGTATGCAAATGTGGTTTGAACTTCGTAAATCTATTTTCTTTTCATAGTGTCGACGGTTATATCTTATCTGTAAGCTCTTCTTTTAAAAAAGGCATTTGGTAAATTCGGAAAAATAACAGAAACAAATAACAACAATAAACAACAAATAATCATATAACAACGTAATACAATCTTTAAGGTAGAGATGTTAAAATTGACATTTTTTAGTTTTATTTGTTATCACAAACACAAATACTTTCTTCAAATATTTTTATTTTGCTTAATATAGGCTTCTTTTTTATATTAAATTATTTGTAACTTAAAAAGTATTAACTTTGGATATAGGAAATGTTATGTGCGATTGAACTTAAAACGATATCAAACTGCATAAAATCCATTTGAAAAAACGAATTTCATCCTTTTAAAAATGATATTCCATTTTCAATTTTGAAATACCATGTATAATATAACAAAGATATTTAGTATAGGCCGATCAATTTGAAGTAATGACAAAATTCTACAGAAGAATTCATTGTTCATTAATTGTGCAAAATAATAATAAAAACTATATAAATTTTCATAGGGAACTATGTAGAGATAACAATTTTTTTCTTAAAAGTGTAATATCTAGAAAACCGCTTAATTTCACCGTAGAGTTTGTAATATAAACTTGCCTCATTATGCAACGGGAAATCTGAAGTTGTAATAACATATAGCATGTTCTATTTGAAAGAACAAAATTTTATAATGTATAGGCGAAGGTAAACATCCTGTACATTTTATAATAATTCTACAATGTAGAATACTTGACCCCAAATAACTTTTTCTTGAAACATTTTTTAATCGAGTGAATAGAAAATGGGTACTAGACCAAATGCAAATGTATCATCCATCAACAATCGTTTCACCGAGATATGTTTGCTATAATGAAAAATGCTCTTATATGCAGGGAACCATCGACATCTAGTGATGTAATATTAGCATAATTGAAGGCAAATGTTTCACAATGTTTTCTACCTAACTTCTTCATATGTACATAATTTTCTAAAATTATGCCGAATAGTCATAGTTAATGTTAATAGCAAATTTTTAATCAATTAGCAAAAGTTATCATGACATTTTAATTTTGATAATGTGTTACATAAATAAAAATTACTTTACTTATTCTACATGACTAAACGTAAAGCCATCACTCTTTGTACGCTCAATATACACAGTCTCTGGCAGAGAAAACCGAACTTTTTTAAAATATTAATTATTAGCGGTGCCATCTATTAAAAATAAATATGCGTCGGTAAGGTACTTAGTACTTGGCTTTCATCAATTTTATGTCAAAATATCATGACATTGGCATCATTAGAAGCAGAGAAATTGCGCTTAAAAGAATGTGTATTTGGCATCGGTGGAAAAATGAATTTTGAATAAAGAGCAAATATCGAGTTCTGTTTTAAACTCGGTAAATCGTTTACTGATCGTTTAATTTGATGAAGAAAGTGTATAGTGATGCGTGTTTATCACGTACGAGTGTGTATGTGTGGTATAAGCGATTTAAAGACGGTCGCGAGGGCATATGTAAATGACAAAGAACATTCTGGTGCAAAAAAATCTGTGATTACCGACAGTATCAGCGAACTTATTTATCAGAAATAAACCTAAATCCTCATTGCGATACGTGAGAATGGAATTAAATATTTCCAAAGATTCAGTTCAATCGCATTTTGACACAACATTTGGGACTGAGAAAGATTTGTGCAAGGTGTGTACCACACAAGCTAACTGAATTCAAATTGTACAGACTTGATTAAAGATTCAAAGGACGAAAACTTCAGTAACTGGCGATGAGACGTGGTGTTTTCGGTATGATCCAGAGGCCAAGCGTTAAAGCTCTAAATGGAAGAAGAAAGACTGAAAAAAAGCCCTTCGTAGACGTCAAAAGCGAAGACAATGTTGATTTATTTTTATGAATAGAAAAGCATAGTGCACAAAAAGTTTGTAGCAACTAGTCGTCGTGTATGCTCTCAATATCGTAAAAATGGTAGCTGGCGTTTGTTACATGATAATGCACCATCTCATCGCTCGACGTTTATCATTAATCTTCTAACTACAAATGGCATTTTAACCATAAACCATTCACCGGATTTGCCACCTGTGATTTCTATCTATTCTCCAAACTACATTTGCCGATAAAAGGGCAGCGTTATGCCGACGTCGAAGCCATTAGAAAGGGGTCGACAGCGATCTTCAAGAACATCTCTAAAGATAACCATAAAAATTCATTCGACATGTTAATTGACCGTGCAAAACGTTGTATTGAAGCCGAAGGCGACTACTTTGAATAAAATAAATAAATTTTACCAAAATGGTAAGCTTTTTATTATTTTAAAATTTCGATTTTCTCTGCGACAAACTGTATATTTCACAGCATCACTCTGTTAACATGTTACGATGCGCGGCTCTAAATTACTATTGCATCTTGGTGATGTATTCATTTTTTGCACGAACCTTGTATTCGTCACCACCACTCCATATTGTCCCAATTCAAGTTTGATACAAAAAAAACTCCAGATTCTAAATATTTTGTGAATGACTAAATAATAATAATAATAATAATATAATAATTAAAGAGAATACATTGAAAACAATAGACGCATTTTATCATGAAAATAAATTCTATTAATTTAAAGAAAGTTATAGAAACAGTCACGATACCTCAAATACTGGACGCTAATGCAAACATTTAATATTGACTTAGACTAATAAAATTCATTATGAATATAACTTTCAAGTTCTCTTATGACTATTACAAACAGCATTAATAAATATATTTGCTTAAAGTTTCAGTGGAAACAATTTATATCTACTATTTACGATAAGACCTTATTGTAAAATTACAAGCCCTTGTCCAGCGAACAAAAGATATTTATTTACCAAGAAGATTATCTTAAGATGCCATTAAAGATTGCAATAAAGTTTTATGGTGTAATAACTAACTTTTAGAAAACAAGTACATATCTGTGAGCGAATTCTATTTTAAGGACAAAATTTATTTTGGTTAAATATTTTCTTATCTTTCTTTGAGACCGATCCAAATTATTTAGGAGACATAAATGACATAATGTCCGTTTTTAAAATAGGAAATGTATATTAGTAAGCAGTAAAACGGACATGACTATGCATTTCCTGTTGATTTAAAAGCTTTTAAAATTATTTATTGATATAGTAATATACTCTGCAAAGGAATTATAAAACAACGATATTTGTTGACTTATAAATGCTGTAATTATAATACATGATGAAAGTTTTATTATTACTTTGGCGTAATGACCAAATCTTTTAATTTACAATATAATTCATATAATAATTTAATATAATATTCATAAAAATGGTTATTTTTAAAACAATTTTATTTGACATTCCACTCTTTCCAATATAAATGGTTTTCCAATAAGGACTTGACAAATTTTTTTCAAAATAAAATGCAGACCATTTGAGATATTTCAAAAACTTTATTATCGGGTTGAAGTACAATCAAAACATTTGTGAATGGAACTCAACTTCGTTCATATGGCCACCACGGGCACATTTGCAGCGGTCGATTCGTTGGACCCAATTTTCGATGACTCGGCCACACAATTCGGCCGAAACGGCTGCTATTTCGCGTTCAATGTTGGCTCTGAGCTCTTCCAACGTTGTCGGCTTGTTGGCATAGACCAATGACTTGACGTAGCCCCAAAGAAAAAAGTCTAGAGGCGTTAAATCGCACGAACGAGGCGGCCAATCGACTGGTCCATTTCTTGAGATAACACGCTCATCAAACTTACCCTTCAACAAATCGATTGTAACGTGTGCTGCGTGGCTTGTGGCACCGTCCTGCTGAAACCACATGTTGTCCAAGTCCATATCTTCAAATTCGGGCCAAAAATAATCGGTAATCATGGTGCGACAACGATTACCATTCACAGTAAAGTGACGATCATTATCGTCGACGAAAAAATATGGCTCTATGACGCCGCCATAATGCAAACCGCACCAAACAGTTATTTTTTGTGGATGAAGTGGTGTTTCATGAAGCACATGTGGATTTTCGCCCGACCAATAACGCATATTTTGCTTATTGACGAACCCATTGAGCCAAAAATGAGCTTCGTCACTGAAAATGATTTTGCGATGAAATTGATCATCTTGGCGCATCTTTTCCAGAGCCCAATCGAAGAACGTACGTCGCTTCAAATGGTCCATCGGCTTCAATTCTTGAGTCAGCTTGATCTTGTATAGGTATAAACCAAGACCCTTACGCAAAATTCGCCATAAAGTGGTCTGGGCGATGACCAACTCTTGAGAACGCCGTGGAATTGACTGATTTGGATCATTTGCTACGGACGTTTCAACGGCAGCGATATTTTCGACAGTTCGACCAACCCGTTGTCTCACTGGCACGGCAACATCACACAACGCTCTTAAAGTAGCGGTCACCGACTCCGAATTTCTGTAGTAAATTTTTATAATTTGCAGACGTTGTTCGTTCATGTACTTTACCATGATAAAAATGTTAAGTTTACTGAATAAAACAGTTCGATGTTTAGTGAAAGGGTGCGTTCACAAATTGAATTAAAAGTTGTCAAGTCCCTATTGGAAAACCCTTTACATACATATTAGATTGTACATTCAGTCTTTGCGTACTTTACAATACAAAAAGGAAGCCGAAAATTTTATTAAAAAAGTACAATCCCTTGAATCCGAACTAATAATTCCAATGGTTGATCCGGATTATCGAAAGACAGAAAATATCCATTATTCTAATAAAAGCAACTACACATTTAAACTCTCTTATAATGAGAAGTTGTTTATTTTAAAATCAAAAATTAACAACTGTTATGCATCACATATTGATAGATATGTACAGCGTGACTACACAACTATAAAGTTAATCTTAAAAAATAAGAAGTAAATCTAAGAAGCTGTTAGAAATTAAGTGATTCTCCTTTGTCTAACGGTGGCTTGTCCTGCCGTTTGGGCTCGTTCTTTCATTTCGGATAGAATTATGATGTTCCGGTTCACCATTTTCCCCAGCCCATTTCGAACACGTTTCGAAACTTCTAACTGCCTCTGTGAGCTTACACGTAGTGGTATCACTCCTACTTCTTCGTCGGAGCTTGATTCATTTTGAGCATATTCTAAAATATCCATATTGCTTAAGAATTCCCATGATTCTCCTTGTCCAATGGCCAATAATTCAATAACTTCTTGTCTCATTATATCTTGAGAAATGTGGGTTACCATTGCAGTAACTTTCTCTATTTATTTCTCTACATCCCTTAACCCCTTTATCTTTCCACTGTGCTAATAGAAGATTATCGTCGTCACTTGTATTAGACTTGTATTAGAAGTTTACTCCAAGAGTTTCGAATAAGTTCCAACCTCACATTTTCCCAGGATTCTGCTAATCCAATCGCAACATCTTTTAGTTTAACTCTCTTCGGTTCTGCACAGATATCTGCAACTTCAGAGGCAACAATCCGTTTTAGGAGACATTTCCTGTAATGCAACTTGACTGCTTGAATAACATTTTGGTCCATAAGTTGCAATAAAGGGGTTACATTTGGCGGCAAAAACATTACAACAATTTTCTTATCATCTGAAGATAAGTTGTCTGAGTGTCCTTGGACATTGTCTAAAATTAAAAGTGTCTATGCCTCTAAATTCAGCTGTTGCGTTGTTTTTCGAACTGCTGGTACAAATTCCGTACAAAACCAGCATTTAAAAATGGTTTCGGTAACCCAAGCTTTCTTCTGTCCTTGATACATCACCGGCAGTTGTTCACTTCCGAAAGCTTGTGGCTTTAGAGATTTTCCCAATACTAACAATCTTAGTTTATGTGTCCCAGAGGCGTTAGAGCAAGGCATAAATATAAGTCGTTCCTTGCTCATTTTACTACCAGGAGCTGATGCTTTAGCTTTCTGAGCAAATGTTTTTTGAGGAAGTAATTTCTAGAAAAGTCCACTTTCGTCGGCATTGTGGATTTGATCAGGACACAACTGCATTTCCTCAATTTTATGTTGCAGCAAGTTTTTAAATGATTCAACAGCTGCCGCATCACTTGACAATTTTTTTCCTGTGTTTGAGAGTTGTCGAAATCCGTACCTGTTTTTAAATTTATCAAGCCATCCAGAACTAGCCTTGAAATGATCATCATTGTGGGTCTGGGCGTAAAAGAATTGTGATTTTTTTTCTCCAGAAATAAGCACGCCTAGAATCATTTAATCTAATTAAATATACATATAAGAAAGTACATTGCCGATCATCTTTTTACCTCCAGACCTTTCCTGTAGAAACCAGGTATAAACTGCTTTATCAGCTTCGGAATATGCACTTACTTTCAACGTTTTTCCCTTATTGGTTAGAGAACTGGATGTGGCGTCATACGATAAAATTCTCTTCTTGTTCTTTCTGATGTCGCAAATCGTCGATGTCCCCACTAGCAGTCGCTGTGCCACCAGCCTCTAAACTCTTAATAACTTCAATTTTATCTTTTATTGATAAAGTAACGTGTTTCTTTTTAGAAGTCATTCCGGCACCAAATTGAAATATGTACAAACTAAACTAAGTATGTATGTATGTATCGATTAAAGGTCTAAAGAACAATGAACAGTAAACGCAGCAAACCCTAGAAAACATGAAAATAGGGGATTCCTAAATTTATATATGTAGAGGTAATCTCTTAGAAAATATAAAAACGGAGATTCCCTCATTTATGCAGACAGAATCCTTGCGCTGTTCGGATTAACGTGCCGCTGTTCGAATTATGGTTTCTAATTCTGATGGTTCGGATTAGAGCGTGTTCGGATTAAAGAGGTTGTACTGTAATATAGTTTTCATCTACACTTATAATCTTTTCTCATCTATTAAGAAGTTTAAATATTTCGATTAAAAATATTTTATAATTACACGTTTTAAGTTCATCAAATAAACTCCTTAAGTTGTTGGTAGATTTCTAAACAAATAAAAATCCAATGATGCAGTATCCGGATAATATATTGTGTTAAAATTTCCTAATTGTTCTCTTGCAAGTTTGCTTAAAAACTCTATATGGCATTATATTAATGAAAAATTTCTTCTTTTCTGTTGATTAAATTTAGCCCCTTTTCGTGGAAAATTTTCTTTAATTTATCGAATTGATTGCAATACTTACAAATGTTTAGCGTTTGGCGAGCTTTAAGAAATTCATAGTAAACAATACCCCTCACTAATGACATAAATATTAGTTTTTTGGGACAGGTCAGCTTTGACGATAGTAAAAAAATGTTTCTCCTTTTAGTGACCAATACCTTTTTTTTAATAATCACATTATAGCAGATAATCTATCTTTCATTATCAGTTAAAATTTCGCCTAAAAATAGATCACATTCACAACGACATAGTAACGAAGTCTAAAAATTTGTTTTAATCTAATACGTGTGATAACCAAGCATCTAGCTTACAAGCTAGCGTTGAGATATTTTAGATGACTAAACATTATTATATGAGCAAGTCAACATTTATTATTAAGTCTCTCGTCACAAGCCATGCATAGTCCTTTATCATTGCGTTAAATTGAGTTACGAATTTATAAATAATATCAAAAATAACTACGTATATTGTTTTGTTAACTGTTAAAAAGGTGCATCACATGTTACAAAACAAACGAACATTAAAAAAGAAACATTCCAAAAATATCTATGTAATACTCTAATGTTACTCTATAGATTTCTATAGGAGTTATAAATTGAAATATTGCTTTCCATATTCTATTATAGTCCAAAGTTGTCCTTCTCCAAAAAATATATTTAAAGAACTCCTGGATAATTTTAAATTTAGTTTTATCGCAATAATTCTTGCAAAAAATAGAAACTAATAATGCACATGATCTCCGCAAACATCGAGAAACATTTAACATATTAATAGAATAGACCGAATTAACAGGTCGAGTATTTCTTGAGGAATCATATACTACTTTTCTCTAACGATGTTTCATGCAGGAACACGTGTTATATTGGATTACCATCTGGGGAATTAACTAGCCATTCCATTCTCTCCATTTCAACTTTATTAATTCAATTGTTCATGACGCTCGCTCGATGGATTTGAGCATTATTTTCTATAAAAATGAATTCTTCTCCCACTGCCCCTGCGTGCCAAAGAACAACGGGTTGTGGAATGTCTTCCAGATATCTCTGAGCTGTAAGAGCTTCATTGGCTATGAAACAAAAGTCGATGTGGCATCCAATGCTTATCCTAGCCCATTCCATTACTTCACCATCCTTATATTGATAAATTTCTCGGATAAATTGTGGATTATTGTATGTATCGGATTCACACCAATCAGAATACGCCCATTATCTATTTTAAACCTGGATTCGTCACTGAATAATACTCGCCAACTTTCATTACGACCCCAATTGGTAAGTACCTTTGCGCACATTCTACGGGTTCTTTTATGCGCTGCAATAAGAGCAAACCTCTCTTCGGGCATATAAACCAGACTTATGTAAACAATTTTTAATTATTTGTTTTACTTATAGCTTTCTAATGGCAGCATCGAACTCACTTTGAAACTGTTTTGCATCGAGTGCACGATCTACGTCCAAATTGCGACAGGTATCTTTTGGTGATCTTTACTCTAGTCTTTGTTAAGCACCTATGATTTCCAAAAAACGATCTCAAGCTTTAGGAATTGTGCTTTGACTCCAAACAGTTGTGTTCTTTCACTTTCTAAGAGACCTATGGCCCTCCAAGTCCCTATCTCTAACAGATCGTAACACATCGGACGACACTCAAAATTGCTAATCTTCACTACTAATCACAAAGATGAACTTTTAGATACTGACTGAGGATACACTCCAACGATGATCGCTATAACATATGCGTAAATATGTTAAGATACGTTTATGTATTCATTTTCTTGTTTAAAAAAGTGTAAACTGTATTTTGTTAACTTGCACTATTTTTTATAATCATTTATGTATAATGAATATCTGAACATTGTTTCGATCATATCCGGTTCGTAACCTATATTTCTTAATATATCTTTTATTCAAGAGAGTATGTCAGTATTATGAATAACATCTCTGTTCTTCACACCATATTGATGACCTTTCCTCTTGGATCTATATTGTATCCTCTATTTTTCTATAATTTATTCATTACAGTCTCTGAAATCGACACAAATTCGTAAGATTCACATATTGTAAGTAATGTACAACTTGATCATATATTTTATATTGCAGATAGAGAACAGGCATTGTATAATTTTATGTTTGGTTTCAATCATACTTCTGATATTTCTCGGCAACATCGGTTTACCCTTATTCCTTCAAATTTTGCTGGAAGTAACAGTTACTGGAAACTATAGTCTATTAATTTTCCCATTAATAGTATTGTGATTCCTGCGATTGGAAGGCTAGGGTTTGATTAATTGTAACTTAAAATACATCAAAAGTATTGTTCCTGTTCTGAAATTAATTTCCCCTCAGCTTTATTACGTAATTCGCAAAATAAAATCGGGATTATGTAAGTCCTTGGCTATCTAACAGTTTATTACGATTCTTGTTTAACTCAAGATATACTTATTGCGCAGAGTTTGGCATGACAAAAAACCATGCAATAACTTAATATTTGCTTCAGCAAGTGACTCGTAATCTTAAAACTTGAATTGGTAACTATTTGAGTAAACTGAAAGTGTAGTCAAACAACGTATTCATATTACGAACTGAGCTTTCATCATTTAAGTTTACTATAGAACTTTAATTACTTTCCCATTCATAAAACCTTTTTATTTCAACGACCTTTTTCTTTTAAAATCGTAAAATTATACATGTACGAGGGTGGTTCGACAATAAACTTTGTTCAGATACTAAGAGAGAATGTGGGAGACATCTGTTTATGTAAGTATATTTCTATAGTTATAAGTCATGCTCTGACACTAACTCATTGTTTAGCAGTTTCTTGAATGAAGGCGTTTTAAGTGAAAGTAAAAAATTGATAAAATTGAAATCGTGGCATGATTCAATTCTTTTTTTTTTTCTGGAAAGTAAAAAAGCGAATGAAATTAAGAGGCTATGGATCAACGAATTTAAGCGAGGCAAAACCAGCATCGAGATCACACTAGGTTCTAGATCTTTCAAATCTTCTGTGATGAAAAATAACATTGACGAAGTCTACAATATTATTTTGTTCGACAGGAGAGTGAATGCGCTTGAATTAATAGATGCCGTAGACATCTCCAATGATCGCTAAATTTTATTTTGCATAATGAATAGCATATAAAAAACTTTGCGCAAGATAGGTGTCGTGTTTGATCAGATTACTCTAAAATCAGATTATCCCAGAATTAGGAATCTGGAGCAAACACGAAATCGTATGCAATATTACATTTCTTGAATTAACTGTTTAGGTATCCAGCCCATTCACATGATTTAGCTCTTTCAGAAAAATGTGTTTTACTTTGAATTTTCTATTTTCAATTTTTGTATTGAATTATGGAATAAAATCATATACCGACGCTCTTTTTCAATAAATAAGGCGGAATTTGGAATATATACCCATTTCTAATTTCTAATTGTTGTTTAATTTATTAAAATCATACATATTTTATAAAAATTTGAAATTTGTAAATAGTGAGACTGTGATTTCATGATTTGCCGTTGTTAAACACAGAGTTTTATAACACGTTTATAAATTCATATATGTATGTATTTATATACATCTAACCAGAAATCTAATACATATCTTTACTTCTTTCAATGCAAAGGAAAATATAATATTCATTCTTGAGACTTTTACATACGTGCATATATAATATGTACGTCTTTGTTTTGATTTTTTTAATTTTCGTATATTATAAATTTACTATAATACTATATACTCTTACTAAGTCTTAAGTTTAGGACATCTATTTTGCTCTATACTTACGAAGTTTCTAGAATTTGCCCACTACACTAAAAAGGAAACAATATTAACGTGAGGAACTGCAGTCCTACAGCATTTTTGTCTAGTTTCGCTAGTGTTTGAAGCTGTCATCTATAATAAACGGATATACAACAGTATTATATTATTTTTATTTCCAAACCAGTATAGATTTATGTATAAATGATCGGCAATCTCTAACCATGCTACACTATTTCAGGATTACTAAATAATGGTAGACAGGTACGTCGATTTTTCTCACACTTTTGATACACCGATCATTATATACTTATAACGAAGATGAGTTCGTTTGGATTTATTGAATTTTTATTGGCATTTACCTACACCTATCTTCACAGTAAACCAAACTACGTAGGTTGTTTCAAAAATTTTGCGGACGATCAATTATTTTACCAATTTTTTTTATTGTTTTCAAAATATTCGCCTTTATAACCTATGCACTTCTGCATTTAGTGGAACCAGTTGTCAAAATATTGGGTCCATTGTTCGTCAATCACCTGAGACACGAAATTTTCGTAGATTTCCACAGTCACTTCCGGGGTATTAAATTTCAATCCACGCATTTTGTCTTTTATGTATGAGACTAAAAAGAAGTCACAAAGTGCCAAGTCGGGACTATAAGGCGTATGAGTCATCAATACCATTCGTGCAACGGTCAAGAAGATGTTTGAGGTTATGCAGTGGTGTCTTGATGCAGAATGTTCGTCCTCGTAGTCGTTTCTCGCGCACTTTTTGGAATACAATTAGCAAACAAATGGGTGTGCGATCATCTAGCGGAATAGTAGCAAGATGAACAGTACGTCTGAAAATAGAAGCCACCATTTTCTTGCTAGAGCTTCGTCCGTGTCTCACTTTCATGGGTTTCTCCTCGTCTTTGAAGACTCATTGAGCCGATTGTCTTTTGCTTTTTGGCTCGTAACAATAAATTCAACTTTCTTCACCAGAAACGCTGTCGTACACTGGTTTTGCTCTCGACCTCGGTTGAATTTATTAAGCATTTTTTGCACCAATCCATACACGCTTATTTTTTATGTTCCGTTAAATTGTGTGATATCCATCGAGCGCAGACCTTTCTGACGGCAAGATGATCATACAGAATAGTTCTGATTTGGGTCATACCTATGCCCCAATATCTCTGTATGTGCAATGGTTGTCTATTTTTATCATGTTGTACACAACGTCGATGTTTTCTGAAGTGACTGCAGTGTTCGTCTTTGAGCGAAATACGTCCTCGCTAGAACGCGTTGTACCATCGCTCAACAGTCATCAAGGACGGTACTTCATCACCAAACAATCGCTTGTCTTCTGTGAACACTTTTGACGAGTGAGACCGTCTTTAAAATCGTAGAAAATCATGACTCGAAAATTTTCGCACGATTATACCATTTCACATAAAACTCACCTTACTTTAAAAATTACTAAAAGGAGACAATAGTATATGCTAGCAATCTGTAAATGCTATTCGGGCTAAAATATTTCAGAGAATACGTCAAATATATTTCCTGTCGCCACCTTATGGAAAGTAGTTGAACCGCAAAATTTTTAAAGCAACATACGATACGTATGTTTACTACAATGGCTACACATCGAGAACATATATTTCAACATCAGGATCGTTGTTGTTTAAATCTTCATTCATGATATCATTTGTTCCATTAATTACAATGTACTAGCCTATGATAATAATTAAAAATTTGCCACTATTGTTAATAGGCAAGACATAAATGTCCTTCAAACGACTCTAGACGCGATTAGCAAGTGGTGTTTATTGAACAAACTGACTCTACATATAAGTAAATGTTGTTTTGTATCCTTCTTCAAGAAAACAAAAAGAATTATTAGTTACTAATTTAATAACCAAAATCGAGCGTAAAAACACGCATAAAAGATCTTGCTAAAGATTTGAACAACATAGCATCGCGTGAAGATCTTTTCTATGCGTGATTAGTGATTAGTGAATTAAAATACGTTATTCTAATATGGTACCCCTTTTATAATATTCAAATTAATCAAATAAAGGGTATTCAATAGAAATTTCTAATTATTTAAGATTAATGGATTTTATCCTGCTTATGGCTTGGAATATGCTTTACTATTAGAGCGGCATGGGTTTGATTCATTGACTAGAAGAAGATTATCAGTAGCAACTTTTCAAAAAAAATTGATAACGAACAAGATTGACTCACCTCACGTTTATCGGCAAGAGTGTCCAACGCAATTACTACAGCAATGGCTATCAAATGTATGCTTTAAAAGCACGTTTAGTACATTGACAAGAATTTAAATTTGGTACTAGATCTACTTCTTTTATTTTTTTTATTATTTTGTATCCATTAATACACATAGCTGCTCTATTTGTACTGTTTGTGTAGATATACGAGAGGACATTTTTAAATTCGTGGAATAGGTGGGAAAGGAGAGAAAATAAAAATACAAAATTATTTTTTATTTTTCAATATATTCACCTTCAACACTAATACTAAGTATCTCTATTACCCTAACTCTCTTCTGCTAGTTTTACCCTTCCTTGTTTATACCAGTAATCTGTCATAATACTTAATCCATCTTTATATTTTCTTCAATACTAATTCTTCTATCTCCCTACATTTCCTAATGGCTCTTCTTTTTTCTCCCAAACCTCTCAAGATATGGAAGAGATGCTCATTTCTCGTTTTACTTTGACTATTTTCAATATGGTTTTCTTTTGAATTCTTTCTTCTCTAAATTTAACTATGAGTAACCTTTCATTCCATTTGTTTTATTTTTTTTAGAATTTTATTCTCTTCAGTGATAATTTCATATTTGTCTTTAAAATTTCCTAGTGGACTTTTCCTTTCTTTTCTCATATCTTATGGTGGTATAGAAATTTTACGTTACCTGTGATTATTTGCTTTGTTTTTAACTAAAATCTATACAATGATTTTGCTTTAATTTCTTCACTTACTATCTTGATTTTTGTCTATGTACACAAAGCCTCTGTTAACTCTTTCAGGTACGCTTTCTTATAAATGACTTTTTAGGTTAATTAAGGTTTATTTATTATAAAAAACATGTAAAAAAAGAAGAAACCATTTAGGCTTTTACAAATTAGAGTGGTTAGTATACTAACCACCATGGCTGTTTGCATAACAAATCATTAAAAGTTTACTATAATATATAAGCACATTTATTTTCTATGAAAATCTGAGAAATATGTTTTATCTTTTCGTATACAAAGAGGGACTTTACAGGTTCCGCATTGCCGTATAGTACGCACCAAACTTTTCTTAGTGCTGCATTTTGCGCATCTTCGAGAAGTGGTTCGCTCTGGCTGATGCATGCTGCCTTCCAGACGTAATTCTGTTGTTACTGCTGGTTTGTGCCACTTTATTTGTATAGGAGAAGATGCATAGCCATTGTAGGGGCGTTTAGAGCATAATTGGGAGTTCTTCACCTGAGCTGGTGCCAGGATCTCTTAGTACACACTTCTTCGAAAATTTTTGTTGCTGACTGATTCAATTCTGGTTCACGTTTTTTCGGGATTTCCATATACACAATGTACAGTCTAAAAAGTGAAACAATATTCGATGCCACCATTTATGTGATTTTCGGTCTACGGCATAAGTGTTTTTTACCTAGTCGAATTTGTCCATATAGTTCATAGAACTGTTGTACTGTACCATAGCTTCAAGACAAGCTATTTCATTTTTGGCTCCATTGTGTTCCCTGCGAGTGACAATACCAGTCTTTCTCGAATATATGTAGTTTGTAAGCAGGGACCCTTATCTTTTGTATTTCCTCCTTAGAAAGGCGATATTTGTGTCACTGACGCATTCTCCCCTTTTTAGACTTTGTCTTCCTTTAGTTTAGGTAAATATTTACGATTTCAGTTTACGGTACCACAAGTAAATATGTTATCTTTATGCAAGTCTTCTTGCAAGGCATAGCTACTGAAATAATTATCAATAAAGACTTTGTGATTTTTCGATTTCAAATCCATGCAAAATTGTCGAACAAATTTACCACCGAAATCAGTTTGTACTGGCAAGGATAGTGATGCCAGTATACTATATATATATCGAAATCTAAACAATAGGCGTAGGTGTGATATCCTCTAACTCTATTACATTGGTACACCCCCGCCTCCAGTGTACTTTTCCGGCTCCTCCATCCTGAAAATTTTCTCCCATTTGGGTTCCCTCATAACAGTTTGAGTAGATAAAGCACTCTTGATAGCACTACCAGTTGTGTCAGGCAAATTTGAAATGGTTATGTCATCGTTCAAGTGAAATTTATCTTCAAGATTTATCTGGAGCCCAGAAGGTATGTCACCGAGCACCATAGGGTCCGTTTGCATCTCATAATTTTCTCCTTCATCCGATTCAAGACTGCACACACTTTCGCAATCAGAAGGTATACTTTCCAACAAAATATCTTCTATATCACGTTCATTAAGTACACGCGGCATCCTTATAATGCAACATAAATACATATGTATATTATATGAAACGTACTACAGTCACAGTGGTTAGTAATCTAACCACCGTGCTACTTACCTTATTTATCGTAGATTATATAATATATTATAATACTTTTGTTATAAAATAATTGAACAGACACTATACCATAGAGTAACACCGAATTCGTTAAATAATAAACACTCTGAGCATTTTTTATTACATTTGGGAAAGCCTCATTGAAAAACAACACATTACCATATTTTCAAATAAATCTGTTAATCTACCCAGCGCGCCCTAGAGTAAAAGTTTCTCATTAAACGATCGACGATGATTTTAAAAAAAGTAATTGCTTAGAAAATTGGCACAAGACGGCATAAAAAGTGGTTTTCAGAACTCTTAAATAGGTGGTTAGATAACTGACCACCAAGCCTGAAAGAGTTAATCTTGAAACTAATTTCATCAATAATTTTCTTTTGATATATAATTTTTCGTTCCGTTATTGCATAAGATAATCTTTATGAATTTTATCTACTTTTCCTTCGACTTCTAATTTTCTGTGTCTTAATATTCAACTTTCGATAATTGCCATCGCTAGCAATTGTCACTTCCAACTCCATAATCCCTTTTCGTAATTATATTTTTAATGCTAGATTTTCTCTTCAATGAAGTTTTCGCCATTAGAATGATATACTAGTCAATATTAACTGAAAAGCAATACGCGGCTTCTAATCAGATTCTATGCGTATTTACGCGTGTGATTTGACGAGAAGTGAGATTGGAAACTTAGCAAAGGTGTTAGGCCATTACATTTTTTTATTATTTTAACATATTTATTTTTAACTTCAAACCACTTAGACCAGAGATGCTTAAATGTCATTATGCCATTTTTGCAGAGGACCTACATTTTCCAATGGAAAATTTATATTCGGGGCTAGATCTGGCAAAAAGAATTGGTGAAACACAATTTGAAATCTCGATTCTATTTTCCCAAAATTAACTTGGCTACTATTAGAAAGAGTTATTACAATGATAGAGAACGTTATTATGAGTAATTCTAGCAAATTTTGCTTCTTTCATTTAGTTTGAATAAAGCATGATCACATTCGAATCCCAAAACATCGTAATCATCTATGGAAATATATTGGATTTCTTTGGGGCAGAGCTGCCATGGTGTGCTCATTGTTAAGATTGTCGTTGAGAATCAAGAATATAGGTGAAGCTTCATTCATCGACTGTAAGAAATCATCGCAAACATTCTATTAGAACACTTCAAATTATCCCTTGATGTTCACATTCGTACATTTTTATCACAGTTCAAGATTCATGGCGCTTTGCCAATAGTTTAGACACTGGTAGCTATGTATTTGATGTTAATTCTTTGATGTGTGTTCAAATACTTTATTGCCCATTTTCGAAACTGTTGCAATTTTTAATGTTCTGATCGCACATTAACTTTGATACTCATCATCGCATTTAAACTGCTCAATGCAGTAACAAACAGTTACTTTTAAGAAGCAATGTTACCTAAATTTTGATACACATCAGCCAAAATTTTAGTTATGTTTAGCCCTTTGAAAAGTAAGTATTGAACTGCACCAAAAATCGCGAGTTTGTGTATTTGACGATTTCCCATTTAAACACTTTATTCACCCTGTTATAACTTTTAAATCAAATATATGTATGAAATTTAAAAAAAATCAAGTCTCTTTTCTCGCCAAAAGAGAAGTACTCGCCCCACTTACATGTCAGTAATAATAGTTATAATAAAGGATAACTGGTTAAATATAAATTGTCACGAAAATCAATTCTAAAAGAAATATTTAAAGTTGCAGTATTTATAATTAGTACTACAAAACTTCTTTACTGTGACAAGTAATCAGATCGTAAGTTCCTATTCGTAATGATTTATGTTTGTGTCGACATTTTAATGAAAATAAAACAACGGCAAAATTATCAATAAAAGCTATTATTTTTTTAATTTATCAGTTCACGAACTATAAACAGGAAGCAACGACCCCTTCTTATATACCAATTGGCAATTACATCTGTTTTCAATTAAATTTCAATATTACATATTGTGCACGAACTACGTAGATTTAGATTATAGGTGGCCACGTGCGTATTCTTTTGTTCGGTATCGATTCGTAAAACCACTAATTACAAACGTGACCGGAAAAGGGATTGACACCAACACTGACATCACGTTCAAACAATTGAAAAAAATCATGTATGCGTCATATAGGTACATACATTTTTATTTTTTAATCAGAATGGGGTTGAAACTGGCCTTTTGCTCCATAAACTATGATTGACCCGCATTGCTTGCAAAGTTTGTTCAAAATATATACAATTTACAATGATTGGTAAGCCTATACAATTAAATATAAGTAAAATTCAGATAAATATATTTGGTTAGTGGACAAATATCAACAGTGCGAATAACGGATGGAACAAAAATTTCGGGACTTTGCCAGAAACTATATTTTACTTCTTAGAAAAACTTTATTTTAATTATTATAGTTTTTTACATAGGATTAAACCACAATGGCCAAAATTCGATAATTCGATGCAATTTTGCTCGAACGCCTCGCATAAAACATTGACATAATTCAGCATCAATTTCTCTAAGTTAGGTTCGGATCCTTTTCTTTAACTGTCAATAAAATCCAAAATGTTTTTCAATAGGCGAAGCTTGAGGCACGTTTAACGGTCTATGCGCGCGAGCACAAACGTTAGGTTATGCGCTTTCAGACATTGCGTTGTTTTATAATGGGATGAAGCTAAATCTGATCAAAACACGCAGATGTAGATTAAAAAAAGTCAACCAATTTCGGCATACAACGTTCATAGTAAAGAATGGCGGTTACGTCTTTTTTTCTCAAATAGTAGTGTCTAGAAACACCTGCCTCCGAAATAACGTATCAGACTAATACTTTCTCTAGGAATTTGATTTTTGCCTTATTTTTCACTTCATCTGGAGTCTCATCAACATTTCTTGTGCAAAAAGCAGCACTATCAAAAATTTCTGCATGGAAAAGTAGAAAGTGTTTTCCATTATCCATAACGATGATTTTGTTTCCAGCAAAATAAATATGTATTTTTCGAAAGTCGAACACTTGCGTCTTTACCTGTATTTACGTTATTTTTTTAACTCTCGAACAACAGTGGTGTGAAAAACGTAAAGACGACATGCATGTTTACGAGTTGACGGTCCAATACGGTTTTCAGCAAAATGCAAAAGCCTTTCTTGAATCCTGACTGTAGCTAACAGTGGTAGCCGGCCACTTTTCGATAGATTTTGATAAGATATACCTTTCTCACAATCTCGAATTGTTCAGTGGATGGTAGTTAAAAACGACAGATATATTTTCGTTTGCACGGTCCTGGGTACGGCTTTCAGCAAAATGCAATAAGCCTTCTTGAACCCTGGCTGTATAAACATTTTGCACAACTTGAAGTATGACAAATTTTAAATAAGATATACCTTTCTCACATTCTCGAATTGTTCAAAGTTTCTCAAATATACAGACGAATATATTTTCGTTTGCAAATCGGATAGAAATTCCTGGGTATGCATATTATCCACTAAATTATATAACATTCTCCTTTCTAAAAAACATTTTGCACAACTTGAAGTAAAAATGACAAATGATTAAATAAGGAAAATAACAACGGTAAAATTTGGATATAGTTCGCTCTTCAAAGTTTCTCAAATATACAGACGATAAGTTTTTTTGTTTGACAACTTAGGTTACACCTGCTATTCTATCTAAAAAATAGAAGTCTCCTTCTCTAAAAAATTATTTTCCTTTTAGACAGCGTTCAGATAATTAATAAAATAATAACCTTTTGCACACTTTTCACTCAAGTTCTTTCCAGAAAAAACATAAAACTGTCAGTTACTATATGGTATAGCATAAAGATAGATGCGAACGACTTCAACACTTGCAAAAATGAAGATGCGCCATCTGTTGCAAAAATACGTCATTACTTCCGAACAACACAATATATTTTATTTATATAAAATTTTTACTCTAGTCACAGGCGATTAAGCCAATAACTATAATTTAAAATATTTCAGTTTTCGATATTGCCTGTACATGATATTGGTAATCTCTTGTAATGCAAGATTATTTTTAAATTCACTCAAATATTGGTTTTCTTTAATTTAATTTCATTAATAAATTGGTGAGAAGTGGTTTCTTGAAGGTTGTAATTATTCGATCTGTGCTAAATTTGATTATAAATGTTAAACTAAAATTACTTATTCGTATATTTATCTTCTTTAAGGTAATACTTGACACAATTCATTCGTTCTAAAGCTAATATCTTGAATGAATAATAATGACGCATAAATCGTTATTCAAAAGTCATCAGAATCAATATATGCATTAATGTATTGCTCCAGATTGTGCAGTATAGATATTCTTACCATAAATCACTAGTATTGTAAAAAATATTCGTTCATCGGAATCTACATGCACAATATCTTTCACTTTTTCGAATTCATTATGACTTTGAAATTAATTTGCGAAAGTAATGATAATGCGTTACGTTAATACATTACAGACATTTACAGTGTTTTTTTCCTATAAATTACTTGAGCAATAGAATTATGAAAATTAAAATTAATAACACTGAGTATAGAGCGGAATTTGGCGTCTATACTTTTTTATTAAATATGCTGACAATTTAAAAAATGTATTCGAATATTTCATCAATAGGGGATTGTAAACTGTTGCAGAAAGATTTAAATTACGTGTGTAATAACAATAAAAGTAATAAAAAAGTTATTTTTTTTCAAGTATGTAGGTATTTCCTTTTCAAGAAAAGTGTGAATAATATTATTTCTACAATTACTAGAACCATGAAGTTATGTGTTATTTAACACCCTGATTAGATCAATCAGAGAATATTGTTACATAATTTGGTCTCCATATGAGTCCATGCATATTAATTGAATTGAATATGTGCAGCAAAAGATAGTGAATTTTGTTTTATTTAAACTACATGTCGATAAAAACAGTTATCTTTATCAAGATAATTTGCAGTTATTGGATATACAATCTCTAGCAGAAAGAAGAAAAATATTTATTAAAAACTTCGGCCTTAGCCGTGAAGTGAACTTTGTTATCTTTTCACGTAGTTTCATACTATTTTCGCCAGTCGACCATTTTTCAGCCACGATATCTTAGTAAAATAATTACTGAATTAAATTCAGTAATTATTTACGATTTAACTAATTCCAATGTTACTAATTAACTAATTTAAGTTAATTAAATAAGTTAATGTTAAGTCTGTAGAGACATATATTAATTACTCTACGTTTATAGTATTTTTCTTTCGCGAAGGTGTAATTTGGATAAATTTCTGTTACATGGTAAATAAATAAATAAGTAAATTATTCCGTGGCAACCTCAAGAGGCCAAAGCAAGAATTTTTTCGGCAGATTTATGAGTACGGAATTTTTTAGACTGGATTATCAGAAAGCCTCTACTACATCGATAACTACTTTGTCAAGTTTATCATAATACCTTTACCAAACCGAGCACAGATTAAGTAAAATGCTTTCATTCCTGTTCGCTTTTAGGCATTTATTTTGCAGAAACTTTTTTTACATCCAAATCGAAGTGAGCTGGTAATGGAAGCGTTCATTCATATGAAGTATTCAGTACTTCAGATTATTCATTTAAATCTAATATAAATAATACCATGTCATGAACTACATCAATATTTTCGGCTACGTGCACAGAAACCGATCTTCCATATTCAATGAAAACTTTAATTTATGCATCTATTCGTAAATATGCTTACCTTCTTCCTTCAAGTATCGACACTCCGATTTTTCTTTAATAATTTCTATGGAAATTTTTGTATTATATTGCACCATTACGCTTTGATTTTTGAGATGAAATCGAATGACATTTCTTATACATTACTGTTAGCAATATTGTGTTTATGCACGTAATCGAGCAAGGCTATCAAGCTGATCTACTCCAGCAAGTGTTTATATCTGCCTTGTAATCATCTTGCAAGAGATATATAGCCCTATCCAAATTCAGTTCAACTCTAACAAGTTGTGTACGTGGGCAAGGTGAAAAGTTCTCGGCCTGACAATGAAAGACTGCGATTTAAATTTAAAAAATGATTTTATTTTTCTACATAATCTCCCTTGAGTTCAACACACTTGGTCCAGCGTTTTTCTAACATCAATATTCTTTCCCGGAAGTGAAAGCCTGGAAGGCTGTCAAAATATTCTTCTACGGCCCTTTCAACTTCTTCGTTGGATATGAATCGCTTTCCAGAAACAATTTTTTTCAAATTTGGGAATAGATGGAAGTCTGAGGGTGCCAAATCTGGAGAATAGAGAGGATGGCCGAGCAAATCGTACCCCAAATTCGGCAATTTTCCCATCGCCAACGCACCCTTGTGTGTGGGTGCGTTGTC